>JAJEJO010000228.1:562089-606530 GCA_020662805.1 Glaucomys volans
GAGGATTGCAAGTTCAAGGCCAGCCCCAGCAATTTAGCTAGGCCCTAATCAACTTAGCAAGATCCTGTCTCGAAATTTAAAAAAAAAAAAAAATTATTTTAAAGGTGGGGTGGGTACTGGGGATGTTGCTCAGTGGTTATGATGTAGGACAAATGAGACTGGACATCCAAGGAATTAGCAGGAAGCAGGTTTATTAGCTACAGCAGTCCAGAGTAGCCATAGCCTAAAAATCTGCGGACCTCCAGTCTGGAAATTGTTTAAACTCTACACTCAGTGGAGTGGTTACCTGTCAGTGCTTGGGTATAAAACAGTTACTCTTCGTTCCATATTTTTAGGCTAGACAGAGGTTTCTCAGTTTTTTTCCACAAAAAACATAAGTAACAATTTGTTTTTTTGTACATCATCAAGTGTGCTGGCAAATTTAGCTTATGTAAAAAAGAGCAACTTAGACCTTATGGAAAAAAAGAAGTTTCAAACCACATTGAGTTCTTTGCAGAAATTTTTGCTGATTTCCCATTGATAAGAACAATTATGGCGAGGGTCTCTGGAGAAGCTTCATCATGACTTTTTGGTGGAGGAGGGGGTGCCTAGGGAGTTCCACTACAGTTAAGTGCCCCTGGGTTCAATCCCTAGTACCAAAAAAAAAAAACAAAAAAAACCCAAAAAAAACCCTCCTACTTTTATATCTCCAGGCTCACTGCTTACTTGACACTTCAGTTTTCATGCCTCAAAGTGATTTAGATTTAACATGTCCAAGATCAAATTCCTTATCCTCCCCATAAACTTACTTTTCCATACATCTTTTCTAAACCAGTCCGCAGTACCTCTGTTACAGAAAATTATGGCAACAGAAAGAGACAAATGGCACTTGGAGATGCTGAGTAGCAAGGTTTATTCAGCCAAGCATTCGATTTGTTTTTAAAACAAAAGAAATTAATCACATGCTTTCTGGGGCATAAAAAGCCTGCTTACCTCTGTCAGATGAGTTTACTCATCTAAAATCTCAGGGTTGCTTTTAGTCCATTCAATTCCCTATTAAATGATGCTCTCATATGCCATGCAGCTGAGTTCAGTACACATAATTCCACTGTGGCATGAATGGTCATACCTACAAACACACTTCCTTTTAATTGGCATTCAGTCCTTTATGAAAAAGACCATCCTTTCATCATCCTCTAGGCTGATTTGTATTTTTCAAGTTATTCAAGAGTAAACTGGATAGGATTCTGTTTAGCAATTTACTTGCAAAGAAGTTATTTTTCAGGATATTGCTACAAAAAGCTTTGAAAAATAAAGAGGATGTGGGAGACAGGATGAGAATTTGAATTTGAATTTGAATTACGTCTCCACAAAGAAAACCCTTGATGAGCGTACTCACTCACCCGTTCAGTAAATATTTGTTATGGGTAAGACTTACAGACAAAAAGGATTCCTGTTGGCTGGCAGACAGCAAGCAGCAGGTCTGAAGCAGGCCTGCTGGAAACAAAACATCGGTGTTCATTTTGAAAAACAACAAAATATGCAATAATCAAGAATCAAGAATTCAAACAAAATGACAAAGTTAATCCATTCATTTAAGGGGCATTTCCTCCCTTCTCCAATCTTAAACTTTTCCTTCCCATTTATATTTGCAGAATTGGTATATTAAGGGAAAATTGAAAGACTGCAAAAAATTTAGTTTGTACTGTTTGGTCGCTGTGTTAAGTATGGGCACTGAATTTTTAAGCAGGGCCTTCTTGCTGGGCTTAGGTTCCAAGAAACACCTCAAATAGAGGATTAGTTGGGAGTATCCTGTTTATGTTTATTTGTTCAAAAGGCTACTAAGAACTGCATTGTGCTCATGAGTCTTCCCAGTTCCAAAGGATTGTCCTTGATCATCTGACTTAAATTTAAATGGCATGTTTGGGGTGTATCTATTTAAAAAAAAAAAAAAAGCATTTCAAACTATAAAAGAGCAGCATTTGAAGAAAAGAATATGCTAAATAAATTATTTCTGTGGTTTATACTGGTTATCAATTTTCTGCAAGATATTGAAATATATACATGAGGATGACTACCCAAGCAGACTAAATTAAGTAACGTAGAGATATTAAAAATAATAGAAGCAGTTTATTTAGTATCACATTATTGGGTTAGGTTGTTATGGTGGGAAGATAATTTTAGATTTAGACCTGGGTTTGATTCTGACAGTGTCTCCCCAAGGCTAAGCAGTTTATCTAATTTTGTTTAACCCAGTTGCATCAGCTGTAAAATGGGGATCTTCATGCCAAATGCACTGTAAATATTAGGTAATACAGTTTCTAGAGTGACTGGTATATAATCTAGTTAAGGATCCCAATTTTGACTTTGAAAAATCTGCTTGGGAAGTAAAGGTCCTCCTTCTGTGTATATGCAGGTCCTATGAGGGACCCTGTGGTCTCATTCAGATTTGAAAACCCTTGAGTCTCACTTTCCTAGCCCAATTTTTCCTTCCACCTGGTCTTCTCCAGATTGTGCAGGACTTAAAGAAGGTGGAAAGTTTTGGATTGGTGAGTTGGCTGAATAGGATGCCTTATTGAAGGTGGGTGGGTGTCTCTGTCCTAAGTCTTCTTTTCTTTGAAGAATGCCCTTTCAAACTACATTGGAGAAAGAAAAATTATACAGAGTACAGTTAAATATTAAAGATGATGGACTGGTAAATCTACTAAGCCTAATCAGAGGAGCACCAAGAAGCCAGGAAAGAGGCGATGGCTGCGATGTATTTTCCAGATGTGGGGAATGATTACCTGGCAGGCTGTGCAGCTTCCTGCCCAGGAATTACTAGGCTCTGTGATGGGAGGCAGGTGATACCAAAGGGCCCCATCACTCAATCCATCTCTCTCTCTCTCTGTTATGACACCTAAGATTATCACAGATTTCCCAAAATTCAATTTCCAAATGCATTTTAGGAACACATCATACACAAAGTAGAAAGTTGCCTGCATACATTAAAACATGGACAATATTTACTTAATATTTTTAATTCATTGAATTCATAGGACACTAACACATGTTAACATTATTTTTTATTAATTTATAACCATGGTTACTTATAGTGTCATACAAAAAGGTACATGCAAATAATTAGTAAAGGAACTAATGATCCAAAATTCCAATCTCTCAAGACTACTTTGCCAAAGACATTTCTATATCAATTGTTGTATTTCAAAGGAAAGAGAAGCTTAAAATGAATCTCCCTCTCCATGTTGAGTCCATCTTAACATCATTGTTAAGGATACACTTAAAGGAGCCTAAGTTATGACTTTCTAACAGTATTCTCTTACTTTAGGAAAGTAACTCAATTTAGAAATTATAGATAACCATTATACAGTAGAGACAATAGGTCTTTAGGAATACATCTAATATATCAATGGGCATAAGGCAAAATAAAGCAGAATAAGTAAATAATGCAAGGAGCCTGTGTATAAATTGAAAGGTATAAAACTGATTTTGCCATTTGCATCTTTTGTTATATATTTAACCATATTATGGCTGTATTATCTTATCCTAGGGTCAAAAGCAAAGTCGGATTTTTTCTTTTTGGAAGAAGAAAGAAATTACACATTGAAAACCCTTATGATTAAATTTTTATTTGTTTGCAGAATTTCCACACATTAGAGAACACTCTTCCAGTTGTCACTTTTCTAAAGTCTTGTTTCCTTGCCTGGCCAGTAGTTGGGCTGTAGCAAATGATCACTTGGAGCATAATTTTCCTTTCTGATTCTTGGAGACACCATTGTTCTTTCTCTCTTGGTTATGAAGCTTCTATGTTTTGAAACACAATTTTTCTTTAAAATGAACAGTACTGCAATACTTAGGAAAATGGATACTATGCCCAGTATCATAGTTAGTCCCAGATATATGTACCTGTAAGAGGAGAGTTTCAGTCAGAATTATTGCAACTGCCTACCTTGAAATAAAATGTACAAGGAAGGTAATGACATCATCCTGATGGTTTTCTTTAAGAATGCAGCAGTAGAGTAGAATGGTGGCTATAAAATGCCCTTCTATGAACACTGGTAGCCAGCCAATCAAAGACAATGTGCTAATACAAAGCGATTTCTCAGCAATGCCATCATTTTCAGTTACTTCAAATTATATAATCAGCTCTATCCTCTCTGAAAATGAGTCCCTTAGACCAGATGACCACATCCTTGTTTGCCCAGAGCAGTCCCAGTATATGCTAGCATTGTCCCAGTGCTAATATTATGTTTTCAATGGTTTCTTTTTATCTTGGGGTGCTGGTGTGGTGAACCCAGGGACATGAGCATACCAGACAAATGCTCTGTCACTGAGCTAGAGCCCCAGCCACCAGAGTAATTTTAATAATGCCCCCTTTCACTCTCAACAGTGTCCAGTTTGCATGAGAACTGTGGTCACCCCATCCTCAGATCTTTCCCAAATTCATTTCTATGAAACAACTGCATGAAGAAATGCTAAGGGGAATTGGAGCCCTTAATAAAGCAGAATGACTTATAAATAAACCAGAGTTTAAATCGCTTTCTTCCATGAGAAGTCTTAGGTTCCACACTCTGTCAGAAGATACTAAGGTATGGAAAGGCAGGGTGAATATTCTATTATGGTCACCTTGTAAGCATATGTTCAGTCTCTGAATTATATTGTCTTCACACTAAAGTGAATAGAGCCTTAGCAAATGAGCAAAGCCCAAATTATACTCACAGATCAGGTCCCTTTCAAAGACCAAAATAAATTTCACACATAACATCAAAGCCTATTAAATCAAACACGGTTATTGAGATGGTCTGCCCAATTCACATCCGACTTAGATGGTTCAGCCCCAAGTTTATTCCTCTAAGAAATGCTCAGTTTCTAAGTCTTTTAGAAAATCCTCTTGCTTTTAAGTCATTGAAGCATTGCTTTAATCAACAAGAGGACTAAATGTTTGGTGAACGAAACTGAATGATACCATAGTGAAAAAACCAAGCCCTCCACCCCATACACACTTACCCACACAGAGGAAACCTTTTACTTTTATGCATTTCAAGTACTGAAATAATTGAACATCAGTTTGGCAATAAGAGCAGGAGAGATTTAGAGCCAAATCCAACTCTTGCCCAAGGGGATTATATCTGACGTAAATGGTACAGTTTGGCTCAGTATGAAAAAGAATAGAATTAAATCCAAAATGTGACCCAAATTTAAATGCTTCTGAGTTTCAGGGAATTACTTACCCATTTGTGTGTATGAACTTTAAAAATGCTGGAATCTTTATCATATTTTTATTCATTTAAAATGGGAATCTTTGTAAGGAATGGGAAAACATAAAATACCTAGCCATAAACAACAACAACAAAAATTTGATGAAACAGACTTTTTGATTAGACTGTTCTTTACTTTGCAAGCAGTGAAACTACATGAGGACTTATTAGTGTCAGTCACATTGATGTTGTAGCAGCAATACCCCAATTGGAATGCATATGGTACCTGAAAGCATTTGAATCGTATAATCTGCAGGATCCTCTACTTCCACATCTTTTAAATCCCCACTTAAGGCATGAGGTGTCGATCAAAACTCCAAAATATACTGGAGCTGGGATTCCTGCTGTGAGAAAGACAAATAATGGTTCCTATAACATATGCATACATTTGGCTGAGTGTTATCTGAAACCATTGACTTTTAATACAATAATTAATGTGTGGGAGATGAAGGGCTATCAATTATATACTGAAATCTTCGAACTTCTTTCTCTAGCTCTGTCTTTTCTCACAAGCTCCAGACTCATGCAATAGCTGCCATTTATTTACCTCCAGAAATCTGTCTCCTAGGTACTTCAAACTCAACACAGAAAGTTTCTTTCTCCAAAGGCCTGTCCCTTTTTTAGTAGCCACCCCAGCACTAAAGTTACAAGCTTGGAAGTCATCTTTGATTCCACCATCTCCTTTCTCTGGTCATCACCACATTTAATCACATTGAATCATGCCAATTTCATGCCAAGAGATGCAACACATTCTCTTGTCTCTCTTCATTCTGACATGACTTATACCCTAATGTAAAACAGACTGTTGATGATTCTGCCTCCTTTTTAACCTTCTCCAATCCATTAACCACAAAGATGTTGAGTCATTCAATTAAGTAGATAATTGCCAAGACAAGCATTGCCAACTAGACACTGGACCTTATCTACATTTCCAGCCTCATTTGGGCAATATTCACTGTCTCATATTTCAAACTTGAATTTTACTGAATTTTTTTTCAGTGATTAAAATGTTCTTCCCATTTGCCTGAATGTCCTTTAAAATTTTCTTTATCTGAAACATTTCCCTTTCTATCCCTTCTTCTTCTTAATTCACTTGCCCTTTGAATTTCACTTTAAATGTTTTTCTTCAGGAAAGGCTATTCTGATGACCTAAACAGCATTAATTCATTTTGTTCTACATTACATAGCACTTGTACTCCTTTCAAAACCTTTAATACTCCTGTAATGGCTTGTTTAATTGCCTTTCCTGGTACAAGGAAAGCTATGCAGGGGCAGGAAACATGTCTTTCTTACTCATGCTATAAATTTGAATAGGTTCTCAAAGTTTATTGAGAATTTAATTCATCTTTCTGGAGAAAAGACAATCTCTCACATACAAATTTTAGCAAAAGTATTATGAGATGATTACAATGTGCTCGCAACTCAATTTATTTTTACATGTTTCAAACTAGTGGTCCATGAACTTCTGTTATTTAGTCTGCATAAGTTTATGTTTTTAATGAGTAGCCAATATTAAGAGTCAGGAGGTTGTATGTAAAATTGCATATTTCTAAATTCTCTTAAAAGCTGCCTTATCTAGCAGTCCATGGTAACTGTTGGCTGGAGTTGAATAGCAGCTGCTTCCACCCTGACTCCCCACCTTCTATGTCCATGTGGAATTCATTCTCCAGATCCAGATCTGCTCTCTTGCTGCCTTCTCTACTTATTTCCATCAACTGCCTGGACATTTATGACATTTAGATTTTTAAATCTCTTCTATGTATGTTTTCTTCTGTTATAAATTGCTTTGCATGTGTATACAGAATAATATACTCTCACTAAAATTTTCAAGTCATCTAAGCACATTAATGACAATTCCAAAACAGATTATCAATTTGACAAAGAATAAAATTATGGCATTTGCAGGTAAATGGATGAAATTGGACAATATCATGCTAAGTGAAATAAGCTAATCCCCCAAAACCAAAGGCTGAATGTTTTCTCTGATAAATGGACGATGATACATAATGGGGGTGGGGGATAAGAGAAGAATGGAGGAACTTTGGATTATGTAGAAATGAGAGTGGGGAGGGGGCAGGGATAGGAAAGATGGTGGAATGAGACAGATATCATTGCCCTGTGTACATGTATGATTACACAAATGGTATGAATCTACATTGTGTATAACCATAGAAACAAAAAGTTGTATGCCATTTGTATACAATGAATCAAAATGCAGTCGGTAAAACTAAAAAAAAATTTAAAAGACTAAAAATGGACAAAATTGGTGTACACTACTTTCAAGAGGACAAACCTAAAGGTCCAGTAATAGTATAAACTGAAATCATTCGCTTCCCATTGGAATGTACCAAGCAGCATGTCATAGCATCTGTGTAGTGTTAAAATCAACTATATCTGTCCTACTTTTTATCAAAAGCAAGCAGACAGATATACATTATATTTGGTCACCATCCAAGATGATGCCCTTCTGCTCATCTTCTGTCATCCTTTTATCTCCATACTGCTCTGTGCTAATTCCTCCACCCAAATTCCCACTGCACCTCTCTTTCCCAGACCTTTAGAATGGGAGGGAATTCCCTTTCCCTACAGGAAAAGAAACAAACTCCCTTCCAAGGAAACTCTCCTCTTTCTCTCTTAAATGAAAATAGTCTCTTCCCTCAAGATACCATTTATACTGAGTCTCTCTTCAGTGGAGAATGCTCTTTATTTTCGACATATCATAGGACCCTATCCAAAGTGGGGTTGACACTCTACTACCCAGTCACTACTTCCAAGCTGTAACTCTTTCAACATTACCTCTTTGAGGTTCATGCCAAGCAGCTTCTCTTTACTGAAGCCATCTAACAACCTCCTAGCCAGCCTCTCACTGAATATATTGCTGCCTTTCTCACAGTCTTCTTCTGTACTAAACTGTCCATAAGCCTGGATGACTTCAGTGTTTTTGTCAATAAGAATACCTCTTGGGGGGGGGGTTCAAATGTCAGAATAGAGGAGGTCCCTTTCCTGGCTGCTCTATGGAGTGAAACCAAGAAGACAGACAGGCAGCTATTCAGCAAGGTGGATGAACAAAAAAAAAAGAGGGGGGACTTTACTGGGATTTAAAACTGGACATTCAAAGCAGATCAGGGACTCAGGGGGTTGGATATAATAAAATAAGGAAGAAATCCCCAGCAGCACAGCCTCTACCACAGCCAGGCTGGAAGCACCAGCCCAGAATGGTCCCTCCATGGGCACAGCAAAGAGGTAAGGGAATTAGAGGAAACCACATTTTGGGGAGGCCTGAGGTGTGTCTGGGTATAGGGCATTGAGAGATCAAGGACTTTGCCTGGCAAACCTGAAAGATGAGCTGCACAATACCTGTGCAGGGAAAGAAGCTGCCATCTTTCCAGGTAGTAAGCACAGGACAAAGGAAGGAACCATTTTGCAGTTCCCATACAAGAGGCAGGCAGCTGAGGGGGACAATTCCTGGCAAACCCAAGTTTGGCCTGAAATACAGGCCCAGTGCACACATGCTGCATGACATAGTGTGCACTTAAGTGACCCGGAGAAAAATCAAACATGGGGAAAGATTTACACAAGGGACAGCTGGTTGTGGAAACCCACCTGGTTCTACCCCTCCTCTTCCAATTCGACTGCTTGCAGGGCCCACTGGGAGAGATGCATCTGGCTGGGAACTCGGAAGGGCGGGGGTGAGAGAGATTGTTTGGATTACAAACCAAAGACCAGGAAATGTGGGATCTGAAGATAACATAGGGAACTAAGAATTGGGTCCCTCACCATATGAGTGGAACCCAGGGGAGACCCCTGGGGTACAGTCTTCCAGTGCAGACCAGCAAGTACTGGGCAGTAGAGGTACACTGATTTAAAATATCCAGACCAATTAGCATTCAGTGAAGAGCCTGGAGCCCACCTAAGCCTAAACCCTGCCTCCAGGAACTCTGTCTATAGGATTACCTCTCTCATTCCAGCAATCCAGAGGTGGAACATCACACTCCAGAAGACCCCACCTAAGACTGCTAAGAAGAGAAACAGAATCTTTTGGACTCCAACAGAAAGAATTCTTTAACTTTTCATCAGGATCTTTTTTTTTCTCTGCTTAATTGTAACCTAATGGCACATGAACATTGACACATATTCATATTTCTTTTTCTCATTTCTAGAATATTTTTTTTTTTTTTAGAACCAGGGATTGAACTCAGGGACACTTGGTCACTGAGCCACATCCCCAGCCCTACTTTGTATTTTATTTAGAGACAGGGTCTCACTGAGTTGCTTAGGGCCTCGCTAAGTTGCTGAGGCTGGCTTTGAACTCGTGGTCCTCCTGACTCAGCCTCCCAAGTTGCTTGGATTACAGGCGTGCGCCACCATGCGCGGCATTTCTAGAATTTTCGAAACCAGTTATTTTTCATGGATTAGCTCTCTGCAAACTAGGCTATTTGATTAGTATATTTTAGTTTTGTATTTTTACTTTTATTTTTACTATTTTTAAATTTTGAATACATATATGCATATATATATATATTTTCTCCTATGTCCCTTGATTGTCTCTTTTCTTCTAATAGTCAATCGCTATTGTTCTTTCACTCTCCCCTTAACTTTTTACTTCTTCTTTTCTTCTCCTCCCTCATAATCATCACATCCTATATCACTTCTGTTCTTTCCCTTTAAAATTATAAATGCTTTTTAAATTATAAACCCATTTTATATTTTAAATGATAAACCCTTTTGCAAACTTGCGGTTTTATGGTAAGCAATAACTGATCATATCATTTCTCTTTATTGTGATAATTAACATTCTAGACATCATAGTAGAAACTATTTGGTTTAATGCTGTAAATTGTTTGCATTGGTTATTATTATTTGTCTCCCCTTATACAGTGAGATACTGAAAACCTCAGGGACACTAGAAGTCCACAGGGTAGAAACTCTATTGCTTCAGGTCCATACTGTTAGATAGGCAGACACACAAAAACATGAAAAAGCAAGGGAACAAATTGCCCCCCAAAAATCAAGATACTCCAATAACAGAATCCATTGATGCCACAGTGGAAGAAATGTCAAAATACAGAAATGAAATATCCCTTCAGTAAAGAGGCAGAGATTCTGAAAAGAAACAAAGCAGAAATCCTCAAAATGAAAGAAACAATAAGCCAAATTAAAAATTCTATCAAAAGCATCACCAACAGACTAGGCCACTTGGAAGATAGAACCTCAGGCAATGAAGACAAAATATATAATCTTGAAAATAGAGTTGGCCACAGACAGAAGATGTTAATAAACCACAAACAGAACTTTCAAGAATTATGGGATAACTTGAAAAGCCCAAATTTAAGATTTATCAGGATAGAAGAAGGCACAAAGATACAAACCAAAGGAATGCACAATCTTTTCAATGAAATAATATCAGAAAATTTCCCAAACCTGAAGAATGAAATGGAAAATCAAATACAAGAGGCTTATAGGACCCCAAATGTGCAAAATTACAATAGATCCACACCAAGACACATTATTATGAAAATGCCTAAATACAGAATAAGGATAGAATTCTAAAGGCTGAGGGAGACAAATGTCAGATTACATATAGGAGAAAACCAATTCAGATCTCAACTGATTTCTCAACCCCGACCCTCAAAACTAGGAAGTCCTAGAATAACATATGCACAGCTCTGAAAAAAAAAATGGAGGCCAACCAAGAACCCTATATTCAGCAGATTTGAAGCTTCAGATTTGAAGATGAAATAAAAACCTTCCATGATAAACAAAAGTTAAAAGAATTTGCAACTAGAAAGCCTGCACTTTAGAATATTCTCAACAAAATATTCCATGAAGATGAAATGAAAAAAAAAAAAAGTGAAAACAAGCAAAGGGAGGAGCTACATTAAAGGAATAGCTAGTCAAAGGAGAAACTAATTCAAATTAAAAACTAGAAATAAACCAAAATGAATCTCATTAATAACCTTGAACATTAATGGCTTAAACTCATCAATCAAAAGACACAGACTGGCAGATTGGGTTAAAAAACAACACCCAACAATACGCTGTCTCCTAGAGACTCACCTCATACAAAAGACATACACAGACTAAAGGTGAAAGGATGGGAAAAAACATATCATTCACATGGATTGCATGAACAAGCAGGGGTGTCTATCCTCATATCAGATAAAGTGGAGTTTAAGCCAAGTTTATCAGAAGGGACAAAGAAAGCCATTTCACACTGCTTAAGGGAATTATACATCAACAAACTATAACAATTGTAAATATTTATGCCCCAAACAATGGAGGATCTGTATGTATCAAACCAACCCTTCAAAATTTCAAGAATCAAATAGACCACAACTCAATAATACTGGGTAACTTTAACATGCCTCTATCACCTGGATAGATCTTCAAGGAAAAAAAAAACCTAAATAAAGAAGCATAGAAATAAAAAATACAATTGATGATTTAGACTTAACAGACATATATAGAACATTTTATCCATCAATGACTGAATATACTTTCTTCTCAGCAGCACACAGATCCTTCTCTAATATAGACCATGTTATGTAAGCTATCACATACTGGCATACAATTGCAATATTATTTAAATATATTTTTTAGCATCTGTAGGGTTATTTTGATAGCTCCCTTTCCATTGATATTAATTTTTGTTTTCTTGCTTTATTCTTGATTAGACTTGTTTGATTTTTATCAATTTTAGATATAATATTTCTTCTCCATTTTATATATTTCTGCTCTTACTCTTATTTTTTCTTCCTATTACATAATTTGAAAATAATTTGATTGTTATTCTAACTTCTTTCTGATGTAAGTGCTTCAAGTTATAAATGTTCACATGAATACCGTTTCATTCCAGAGATTCTAGTATTTTAAGCTTTTATTATCACTTAGTTCAAAGCACTTTTATTTACTTTTTTTGTGCTTTCTTCCTTGACCTCTGGGCTATTTATAAGTGTGCCATTTAATTTTGAAATAGTTGACATGTAGGGATGGGGCTCTATGTATCTTAAGGTGATTGAGTTCTAATGTAATAAATCATGCAGGAAACACAGTCTGCATGATTTCAAATTTAAAAAAAGTAATGGAAACACTGTATTTATCGTATTGGTTACGTACATGTCAAAACTGATCAAATTGCAAACTTGAAATATGTGCATTTTATTAGACTTCAATTTTACCTCAATAAAACTGTGGGGAAAAAAGTAAACAGATAAATCCCAATGGTGGAATATTCTACAAAACAACTGGCTTTGCCTCTTTTTAAAAGTTAAGGCTTATTAGAGACAAAAAAGTAACTAGATACAATGTGTGATCCTTGATTAATTCTCGATCAAAAGGGGAAAATACTGTAAATGATATTGTTACAGCCAAATAAATTTGAATGTGAAATATATTATAGACAAAGTATCATATCAATGTTGGGTTTCTTAAGCATAAGTATATAAGACAATGTGCTTGCTTTCATAGGAGAATACAAACTGAGGTCTTTAGCAATGGAGTGTCAGAATGTCCACTACTTATTTACAAATAGTTCAGCAATATATATATATGTTGAGAGAAAGACAGTTTAGTGTCTTTTTGACACATCTGATGAATCCAATTAAATGCTATACAGACAATTCATTACAATGTTTTAAAATCCTCTACAGGTCTAGAATTTTTCACAATAAATAACTGGAAAAAAAAGGAGAGAAGGAAGGAAGACCTATAGATTAAAAGAGATTTAAGAGATATATCAGCTAAATTCAATGTATGAACTTTGTTGATTCAAATAGGCGTATACAAGGAAACACATAATTTTTAAAAACTGAACAGTAAGTGTATATTCACTGATATTAAGAAGTATTTTTAAGCTGTGATAATTATTAGGCCAAAGGAAATAATTGTTTTAAATTAGAAATACATACTGAAATTTTTGTGGAAGAAATAAAGCAAGGTGAGATTTCTATTTTTTTTGTTTTTTTGGGGTACCAGGGATTGAACCCAGAGGTGCTTACACACTGAGCCACATCCCCAGTCCTTTTTATTTTTTCTTTAGAGCCACTCTCACTGAGTTGTTTAGGGCCCCTCACTAAGTTGCTGAGGCTGGCTTTGAACTTGTGATCCTCCTACCTCAGCTTTCCAAGGTGCTGGTATTACAGGCATGCACCACCATGCCTGGCTTATCTATTTTTCTATTTTATTGTTTGGTGGTCTTTTTCTTCTTAAAATTTAGATCTCTTTTTAATGAAGATATTAGCTATTTGTTACATCAATTGCAAAACTTTCACAGGTTATCATTTGTCTCTTGACTTTGCTTACTTTTTGGCATTTTCAAACATTATTGTTATCACGTTGATTTTATAAATCATTTCCTTTAGTTAGAATTGTTTTTGCTTTGTAGGTTACATCTATATTCCTAAAGACAGGTAGATACTAAGGTCAGTTCCAGCTAGGGATATACTTCAGGCTCAACATATGATCTCTTCTAGACAATCTCTATTTTTATATTACAGAACTGCAGTGAGCCACAAGGACACAACCTTCACGTTTGTTTCTTTCCCAGTTTCATTAGGATTATATGGTATCTGCATGTCCAACCATTTTATATCAAGATCTATGTAGACCAAATTTCAATTTTTAAAAGCTTCAGGTTTTTCTTCCTACATAGTTCTCTTCTGTCAAATTTTAGAGGAACATTTACAATTATTTCATTTTTTTCTTAGGACTATGAGCTCTTTAAGGACAGAAACCTTATCTATCCCATTCACTGTTTGATATGGAAAAAGCATTCAATTCTGTTTTAAAGAATTATCTACTCAAATTCACTTGTTTTGATTGCTTAAATGATCTTGCTAACTAATGTCATATCCTAGGGATGAGCATTGAGAGCAGTTCAAAAGAATTCTTTCCATTTTATTTTTTAAAATTTATTTGTTTATTTTTAAATTTTTACAGACTGCATTTTGATTCATTGTACACAAACGGGGTACAAATTTTCATTTCTATGGTTGTACACAATGTAGATTCATACCATTCCTGTAATCATACATGTACATAGGGTAATGATGTCTGTCTCATTCCACCATCTTTCATATCCCCGCCCCCTCCTCCCTCTCATTTCCCTCTACATAATCCAAAATTCCTCCATTCTTCTCTTACCTCTCACTCTCAGAGCCCCATTATGTATCATCATCCACTTATCAGGGAAAACATTTGGCCTTTGGTTTTTTGGGTTTGGCTTATTTCACTTAGCATGATAAAATATCTTTAATCTTCAGCCTATCTCACTAATATTTGACTTCTCTCTGAGGGCTCTCTTATAAGAGCAATGGATTTTGTGACAACAGAAAAGTGTTGGAAGAGAAGAGATTTTTAAACAAAAACTATGATTTCTCTCACAGAATCTCTATCAGTACCCAGTAAATATTTCTGGGACACAGGAAGGAAGGGGTCAAGGAAATGAGGGAAGGAATAAACAAAGAAAGGAAGAAAAGAAAAAGAATATGAACTTAGCCACTTGTATCATTTAGCAAGGCATGTAATTAATGAAAAATATTCAGAAGAGTCTTCAAAATATACTTATGATGGCCACTATAAATTTGAGTATAGATTATACTTACCAAGAACTCTTATTGCTAAGGTGTAAATACCCAGGGCAAAAGACTTAAGTTGTGGCTCAATGCACCTGAAACCAACAAAAGCACTCTTACAAATAAATAAATAAATAAATAAGACCCATTAAAACAAATAGAAATGTTAGTGACAATCACCTTAACACAAGCAAAACCATGTTAGAGTTTGAGCAGCATTTGTGGAGACAACCACTAGGGTACCAACATGGGGAAGACGAAATGTGTAAAAGCCATGTTCCATCACATGCACTGCTTCAGTGAGTTTAGGGTTACTATTTCTAGAAGGTGAATCATCCCTACACGACATATTCAAATGGCATTAGATAGAGTAAAATCATAAGCTTAATTAGGAAAATAGCAAAGAACTTTCTCTTAAGAAATTGCAAGAATTTGAAGCAACAATAAAAGATCAATAAACTATGACTAGGTTGCGTGACTTTTGAATTAAGTGTGCAGGGCCATATTGATCAGATTTGATAAATCACTACATTTATGCCAAACATTATTGCTAAATAGTGGGAATCTGAATTTACCAGAAAAGTACAAGAACACCTAAAACAACAAGAACATCATTAATATGATCATAACTTTATCTGGTCTGTGGATTTTATTAGTAGTGATCATGATGTATAATCAGTATATTGCTAAGTACTTCCAATGTGTCACACCATTTAGTTTCTGCTTTAAAAGAGGCAAACATCACGATTTTTCTCCTTCAATCCAAGGGAGTCCTTCTGACATTGCCATTCACCATGATTCACTGAAGGGATTCCTTTCCATAGGAAGCAACCTGATTTTCACTTGGCCCGTGACAACCTGCACAGTATTAGGTGTTGAAGAAGTAGCCACCCTGGTATGAAAACTTAAAGGCAAAGCTTGTGCATTTTCTCAAACCCATGCTCCCATTTGTAAACACAGACATCTTTTAAACCATTTTGAGAAGAGCAAGTTCTATTTCCTGTTTATCTTTCCTAATTGATTTCTATATTAAAAACTGTATACAATACTTTTGATAAGTTTCAGCCTAGAACAACTTAGTATTCATCCTTAGATATGAGAATTAATTTGAAAACCAATGAATTCATGTCACAAAAGATTGATTTCCAGTAAATTCTGACTTTTCCACTTATTATATATGCCCTTTTATATATCAATTTAAAATATGCAAGGGAGCGCATCATTATAAAAATCAAGGTTTTATATGCAAAAACGTTTAGTCCTTGACATGATATTCATAGATTAGGATCCTCAGTGGATCCAAAAACCATGAAATCACCCACAGATAATCCCAGTCATGGCAAGAAAAATAATGACCTGTAGATCAAAATAATAAACTCAAAACATCATGATATTAGATGAGCCTTTGAATTATCTCACAAATTGTATCTCCCATAACTTGGTAAAAGTGTATTTAATCTAAAACACATTTTATCTGTGCTAGTTAACACTGTCACCAAATCAGAAACAACCTACTGTATTTTTTGAATAAGTACAGTAACGTAGGTACTAACACTGCTCTAGACCAACAGTTTCCAAACATTTTTAACTAAGAAAATTCTCTTCACCTACACTTTGTACAAAAATTTAAAGTGCAAGACACAGAAAAGTAGAACAAGGGTATGGGGCAAATTACCTGTAAAAGTTATGAGGAATCATGATGATTCCACGGAAAAAGAATTTATATCTTCCATTAAATTGGTGAGGAGAGAATCAGTACTCACCTCAGAAGTAATATATATCCAGGTATGCCACCTAGGGATAAAGTATAGGATGTGATGACTGAAATGACAAGGAAATACAGAAACATTCTGGAACATCCATTATCTTTTTGACATCTGCCCACCACGCCTGATGAATTTCCTGATTTAAAGGTTGCCATTCCTACACAGGTACAGTTATAAAATATCTGCAATACAATATAGGAAATCCAATTATTGAGGAAATATTGAAATAAAGATATTTATTTTAAAAGACTTTATGGTATAGTATAAATTCATTATAAAAACAATGGAAAAATAGTCTCTTGTTTTTCTGTGTCAGAGTATACTGCACAAGGGGAAATCCCTAGAGATATGATATTCCAATATCCAAACAGCAGATGGTTGGTCTACAAAGTACAGATCCTGCAGAACAATCTATCAGATCTGACCACACCTGACCTCCTTCACCACCATTTCCAAGTCTAGGTCACATTATTGCATGCTTTGATTATTGCAATGGTCTCTCTGTGTTCCACATGTTTCTACTCTTATTCAGTTATAGTCTGTTCTCCATATACTAACCAAAGTAAATCTTTAAAAAAATGGCAGTTAGATTGCATCCATACCCTCAACCTTCCAGTGGTTGATCATTATACATTTGCATGAAATCTCAAATCTTCGTAGTTGTTTACACCTTCTCCACCATGTTGACCAATGACATTCTTGCTCTCCTGTTTTGAACACACATATGGCCCTTGCCCCTGACAACCCTTTCTCAACATGGAAAGTTCACTATTGCCTCATGGACTTGCTGTTTCCTCTGTTTACATAGCTCCTCTCCTAGATATTGACATGGATGGTACCCTCATATCAGGTTTCTATTCAGATATTTCACCAGTGAGCATTTCCACAATCACCCATTCCAAAATAGCACCCCCAATCACTCCATCCTCTCAGCCTAACTTATTTTTTTCACAATGCCTATCAGGATATCACTTACTTGCTTTTCTATTGTTAAACTTTATTTCCCCTTTAGAATACAATCTTGATAAAGGCAGACACTGATTAATTATCAATATACACCCAACTGGCTCCTTGTTTTAGATACTCGATAAAAATTATTAAATAATGTGATTACTTAGAGGAATTTATGTTGGTCATTAGGAAAAAAAATCCTGATGCATGAAATTTCAACTGAACTTTGACTAAAAAGAGAACTTTAAAAAGCCTTCAATAGTTTATTTCTGTAAAAGTCATTTATAAAATTTTGTTTCATTGTATATATAATATATATTCTTGCATAATTATTTTATATATATATTTATAATTAGTTGTCATTTTTATTACAGAAGGGTTTGTGAATTGTGATTTTTTGATACAGAATGAAATAAAGGTCGCATTTCTTTTTCCAGGAAGAGTAGCAATGCAGATTTTTTTTTTTTTTGTTAAGTTGATAGTGTTTGAATTGGGACTCAATGCTTGTTAGATGTGTGACACTAGTTCCTTTTATTTAGTGTCTCAATTCTCACATGAAGAAAACATATAAAACAATACTTAATTACTTGAAGACCATGAGATTTAAATGTAATTTTGCTTTTAAAGCACCTATTTTATGCTCTGGCATGTAATGGGCACTCAAGTTAAAAACTTTCATGCAGTTCTGAGCAAAGAGTAGTAGCTGGAAGGAACAAATGGAAAGGAAAAAGAAGCGGGGACAATGGTGAAAACTCAGATTTCAGACAGACCAAAGTCTTATTCACTGTTGCTAGAGGCCAATCCTTTCTGCTCTGAATAAAATGTCAAAACAACAGAAAAATAATTTAAAAGAAAATCAATGAACTTTATCTGCATATGCATTTACCTAAGCATTTCTATCTAGCTGATAAGCATATACAAATATACATGCGGTCCACTCTTCAGCCCTTTAACACTGGCAAATAAAGGCAGATTTCCTCAGTCACAAATAACCTGACATGGTGAGTGTAAGGACGATCCCATGTTTGGGCAGGAATGTAAACGTGGTTACAAGAGTCAGTTAAGTTTGAAGTACATCATATTCTTCATAATTGGTTCCTGTTATGAACTGAATGTTTATCCTGAATTTGCATATTGAAATATTAATGCCCAATGTGATGATATTTAGATGGAAGGCCTTTAGGAGGAAATTGGATCATGAGGGTATAGTCCTCAATGGGTTTACTGTCCTCATAAGAAGAGACATCTTGCCAGCTGAGGGCAGAAAGAGAAGATGGCCAGGGAGCTAACCCTCTCCAGGCACTAGGTCTGCTGGCACCTTCATTTTGAACTTCCAAGTCTCCAGGACTATTGAGAAATGTTTGCTGTTCCAGCCCCCCAGTATGGTATATTTGTTATAGCAGACAAATGGTATATGGTATATTTGTTATAGCAGACTGTACTGACTAAAACATCTTCTTACCTAGATTTCCAACTCGTCTCTCTTCTACCCTATAGAAACCCTCTATTCCATCCAACCTAGCCTTTTCATTACCACACAAGATTTCTTTATCTCAGACAGAGCTTTCCCATAACTATTGACCTTCTCAAATAATCAGATCCTGAACCCCTGGCCAACATCTCTGGACATAGACTGCTTACTACTGGTCTCTATTTGTCATGCCCCTAAAATCTACAAGGGCTACTGGTCTTTGGGTAAGGAAACATGGATTCAAAAGCAAACTTGGTATGATCATAAGATAGGATTTTCATTATTCATGCCTCATACTCCTTCTAAGCAAAATGAGAGAAATAGACTACTCTGTTAACTCAGGTCTACTAGGAAAGGTGATGGATGTCCTGTTTTCATACAGAAGGAAAAGGCAAGGGTAAGAGCCAGGGTTCCTCCAGTGTGGTCTGCTGCTGGGTCCTTGAGGGTAGGATAGTTCTATAGGGTAATAGGCTTATGGGCCTATACTGTGGGAGAGGAGATTTCTTACAACGTTCTTTCCAGTCCTGTTGGAGGCTTGACAACCAGCAAGACAAGCTGATGCATATGTGATTCCATTTTCACCACACATAGGTTCCCATTTTGTCTCTGAACATTTGCATCTTGAGTTGCAATCTGAAAAGAGAGCTCGTTCATGATAAGAGACAGGTTTGGTTCTGAAAAGAAATGCAACAGCATAAGTCATTACCTCTTTGCAGGCAGCAACCTAATATTTTCAAAAGTCAATGTTCTTGAATGACATACATGATACTGCTAACAAAGCTGCCTTTTGAAAACACAGTTGTCATAAAAAAATACTAGGGTCTGATCATTAAATGTGACTTGACTACTACCCAGCTTCCTCTTGAAAGTTATCTATACAGGTTACAAATTCATACAATGCCCACTTTATAGCTTGCAGCTTTTCCTAGTCTCCTGCCTCTAGGATCCTCTAATGTGTTTCTATGAAAAGGTGCAGGAACATGACCACAAAGGAGGAAAGTAAACTTATGAAGCCATTTATGACCCACTTTCATTGTACTTGAGGTGTGTGCATGTGGGGGGTGTGTCTCTTTCATAATTATTTTCTGAATATCAGTAGAATGAACAGTGCTAATAGTATACTGTTAGAAAAAAATAAAAAGCAGCCAACACAGTTAACATCCAGCACACTTTCAACATTTGTAGAAGCTACACGTCCTACTTGCTGATGTCTTACCAACAATGCATTTTCAGGTCACCTGTCCTTCTTCCTGTATATTCTCCATACTGTGGACCTCTTCCATGTCTTACATCATTCTTGCTTACTGATTGCACATTATGTCAATAAATCACCTGATCATTTAGTCCTAAATTTTATTTGATACTTCCTAAGTTTTAGCTTTCAGAAGATGGAAGGTGGCTACAAATATGAATAAAACAATATTTGCCCTCAAGGTGCTAGCTCTTTTTTTTAATGGTTGTTTTACATGTTAATTGGTTTCTCTCTTTTCTATCCATCCCTTTTGTTCTATTCTATTTTCTCATACTTCCCCTTCATCTCTATTGGAATTCCCTCTCCCTCAGTTTTCCTCTTGCCAGATTATCTAATCCCTTAACTCTTCCTCTTTTGCATTAGTTGTAGCCCTCTGTTCTTCTCAAAGGATACTAGAACAATGGTAGCCACTTGTATCTGCTCCCAATGTTACACCCATTGGCTCTTCATAATTCACCTTTTCCTCTTCCATTTTGAATTTATGTATTTTCTCATCCCTCCGCATTTTTTTTTAAACAAAGATATTTGAGGGACTTAAATGAACAAATAACACACTGGAATGTATATTCAATGACGGTAGGATTTATTTGTTTTATTCACTCCCGTGTCTCTAGCATCAAGAATTCCTTGCACATGGTAGGCTAAGAAATAAGATTTTGGGGAAGTCAATCATCAAAGAAAAGTTGTATTTTATTTTGGAGAAGGAATCAGTCATCTGGTCTCTATTCCATTGGTTCTAGAACTGCTATGGATTTGATCATCTAAAAATCACTCCAGAGTGAAAGGGTATTCAGGCCCCCTGGAAAATCCTATGAGAATATTTAATCCTACTTCCTTCCATAAAGTATTAACTATTAGCTGAGACTATTAACATCTGAAACTATAAAAATCAGTCTTTAAAAGTAAAAAATCAAGCCACTATGAATGCTATGGGTTTGAGCTCATGGAGGTTTGGAACTGGAAAGAAACTTAAAGCAATTTAGGCTAGCCCCTCATTTGGCAGATGGAAGGTCCTGTTCAAAGTGTGTAGGTAACTTGCTCAAAATTCACATTATTTGTTAGTGACAAACCTGGAAGTAGAATCCTTCCAGGCTCCTTGGGTCTAAATTCTTATCTCACATCAGGGTTATTCTTATTCCTGCAGAAGAAAGGTTTCTGCCATTCCCACATATAAAGCTCGTCTACAGTGTTTTTTCAAGTGTCCAGAATCAAAACTCTCTTTTGGGATAGAGCATCATGGGGCAATTCATGGGAAGCATTATTTTACATTACTGAAATTAAGTTCAAATTTCCACCTAAGGAAGAAATTAATCACATACAAATTTTATGAAAGAGGTGTTGACAGTGAAGTTGTAATTCAATATTTTAATTATAAAAAGAGTTTTAACAAATATGCCAGAGTGTTTAAATCCAAATGAAATTTTCTTTCAAAACAGTTGTGCTGAAAGGTGAGAGATTTTCCCAGTGATATTGCCATTTCTTTTGGCTGCTTCCAGAAGCAAAACAATTCTCAAAACTTAAGTCTTTGCCATTGTTGAGGATATTCTAAAAAATATGGAAAGCAATTTCAAAAGAGGAGTTTCAGAATGTTTTAAATAATGATAGTCTTATAGTAATGCAGTTATGATCTTTCAAAGTGACTGCTTTGAAGAGGCTAGTTCTCAAAGACTATACTACTTTTTATTTCTTTAAAAATATTTATATTTGCCAGTCGCTGGGCTGCACACTTGTAATCCCAGCAACCTGGGAGGCTGAAGCAGGAAGATAACAAGTTCAAAGTCAGCCTTACCAAGTTAGCCAGGCCCTATGCAACTTAGCTAGACCCTGTTTCAAGAAAAAAGAAAAAAGAAACCTAAAAGGGATAGGGATGCAGCTCAGTGATTAAACACCCCTGGGTTCAATCCCAGGTACCCAAATCATCATCATCATCATCACCATCTCTGATTATATAGATACAGTTTCAATGTAATCCTCAACAGTTATTGAGATTGTTATCTGTTTATGTGTTTGCTTTTGACTTAGAAAAATAAATTGTTGTAGAAACTACACTAGACTTTGAGTTATGCATGTATTCAGATTCAAGATTTGCCTTTGGTAAACATTAATTTTGGGAAAACAGTTATAAGGACAATAAAACTTAGTTTGTAAAGGTGTTTGGAGGATATCAGTGAAAAAATAAAAGTGAACATGTTTTGTAAAGTGCAAAATCTGAATTTCTCTCCCACTGTCCATCTTCCATGGATCATAGGGGACCATAGGGATTGTTAGCGATGACCCAAAGTTTCTACTCTCTTCAGAATCTTTTTGCAATTCAATATGTACACCCAACATTCTTACTCTATGTTGCTGATTACCAAGGTGACAGTACACCAATTGAATCTAATGACACTGCTATGACAACTCCCAGAAGTTATATGGACTTCTGGGAGTCCATATTATGGACTTCACAATATTTTTCCTGAATATTTTAGATGGCAAAAAGTAAAACTTGTGCTCACTCATCAACAGGAGAAACCAGCTGAATGAAGGCAACAGAGGTCAGAGCATAGAGGTAAGAGAGTCATGGAAGAAGGAGTAGGAAGGGAGCTGGAGAGCAAGAAGCAAGAAGCCTGAACAGATGGGTTGAGAATAGTGTCCAGGGTGTTTGCCTTGAGCCCCTAGCAGAGTTCTAGGTAGTCAGGTAGACATGATCAAGGAGATCTGCTTGGTCCACCATAGGGACCAATAATATTTTTAAACAAATAATGTAAAGATGGGTGAAAGGATGAAGAAAGTCACCTCTGGAAACTTGTGTTAAGAGTTAGAGAGATGGG
This sequence comes from Glaucomys volans, assembly GCA_020662805.1. Classification (NCBI taxonomy): domain Eukaryota; kingdom Metazoa; phylum Chordata; class Mammalia; order Rodentia; family Sciuridae; genus Glaucomys; species Glaucomys volans. Next base: position 585,152 of record JAJEJO010000228.1, read on the forward strand.
AAAGACTCTTAAAGGGAAAAGGTTAAATAGGAACCACAAGATCTAGCCTTGTATTAGGAGAGACAGACTCTGGAAACGAAGCAATCTATTCACCCACCATGGATGACAGGGGTATAATAAATACAAATAGTGAAGATTCTTCTGATCCACTGTAAGACGCCTAGTTAAAGAGAGCTGTTGTGGGAATTGCTAGAGTAGGGACAGCCATTTTCTCCTGAAATTCTCTATGATTTGAGTTCAAAAGAGACCATGGAGGATGGCAGAGAGACCAGTCTAGTTACCCAGATTTCCTAAGAGGAAAAACACAATTGCTTCCAATGGAACATCTACTTTGTGCCAGGCAAGTACTAATCACTCTAGTGTACAAGATCTTAGGCCTTACAAAACCTAAAAAGAAAATCATTATTTCTGTTTTTTAAATGGGGAAATGAAAATTGGATTGGTTTAAATAACCCAGAAAACCACTCTACTATGAACAGGCAGAAGCAAGATTCAAGGTCTGTATTTCCACAGTCAGACTGTGTCACTTTTCAGGTTGATTCTCTAATGTCAGATGTGGATTTTACATCTTTTATGTTTCCCTAAGATATTCAAATACAAAAGAAATGACAAATTTTTGGTGACAACCACAAAGTTTTAAGTATCACAAGTTATTCCATGATAATGCAATCATTACTTTTCCATAGTTATGATACTTAAAAGTTAAATTACCTTATTTAAAAACTCTATCAAAACAAGCCAATCTCCTCAAACTATTTGATAAAGAAACATACCCTTGGTAGGAGATGGTTAGTCCAGCTACATCGGAATTTTCACAGCCCAGTGCAAAGAGGGAAATGAAGAGAAGGTAACCAAAGACCGATGATCCCAAGTAGAGTTTTGCAGCTCCACATACACCAATTCTGAATTTTTTCATAACTATTCCCCCAGAGAATATTCCAAGAGCCACCGCAGGTATGTTGATGAGCCCTGAGAAACAAGGAAAATATGTTATTTTGTGACTATCCAAAAGAAATCTAAGTGACTTCCCAAGCAATTATACCAAAGGAAAAAAAAGCAATCATTCTTGAGGTAATATTAGACTGTTTTGCTGTTTTGTCATTTTAACTTACAGAAATATTCAGTCACTATCATCCACTAACAAGAGTTTTTGATGAAAGTCATGGATTAATAACAGCACGACAGTCGTCTCAGAGCTCTGCCTAGTATAATGTTTAACATGGAGTATTAAATGAATAAATACTGAAATCAATAAATTGATGCCAATTTATTGATGTCTTTCTGGTCTAATCCCAGAGTTAGTAGGTACAGTCAGGTGGCATGTATGTGACCATTAATGCTCCTTCAGGTTGTACACAAAAAATAATAGGCACATGGAAAGTAGATAACTAAAAAAACAGATGTCTTGGTTTCCATTTTCTGCTCCAACAAAATTTATTTGTCTATTTGGGGTCCAGTTTCTTAGCCCCTTGTTCGGGTCTCCTTCCTAACAACAACAACAAGAAACATATTTATTTACTTATAATGTACTGAACACCTAGCTGAGCATTTGATGTTTTATTCATCACATTTGCTCTTCCCTACAACCTTAAGAGTAGGTATAACATTACCTTCACTCAGAGAGCAGTTTGATCACAGTCATAGTCAGCAACTGGGAAAGCCGGGTTTGAAAGCAGGGAGTCTGAAGTCAAGACCCTTGCTTTCCATCAGTAGTTGACACCACCTCACCTTCCAGGGACTTGGGAGATAGTGTCCTTGATACACAGGTGTCAACTCACTTAGTTATCAAACAAATGTGGGTTAAAATCAACTCTAGGAAGAGGTCCCACAGAGTGGTGGAGAGCTCAGATCTTGGGAACCCCACTGTTTGGGTTTGAATCTCTGTTCTGCCACTTAACAGTGTGCAACAGCAGGCCATTCTCTGAATGTCTCTAAACATGTCTCCTCACCTGTAATGTGGAGTTGATACTTGAGTATCTATTACTTGAAATGCCTGGGACTGAAGTGTTTTCAATTTTTTTTTTTCAGATTTTGGAATATCTGCCCACACATAATGATATATCTTGAGATGGGGCCTAATTCTAAACAAAAAATTTATTTATGTTTCATATATACCTTATAAACATAGCTTGAAGATCATTTTATATAATATTGTAGATGTGTCTGAACTTGTAACTGTGACCAGTCACTTAAGGTCAGAGATGGAATTTTTCATTTGTGGCATCGTGTCAGCATTTTGGATTTGGAATGTTCAACCTTTAAATGTTGTTGAGGTAATTAATTGAAATTATTCATGAAAGGCAATTAGCACAATATCTGGCACAATTAAAGTTAATTTCTATCAGATTTACAAAGAAAGTATTGGGAGTAAAGAATGGAATCTCTGTGCTGGGAAAGTTTTGGGGAAAGAGGCTCTTTGGTGCCCTGTCGGTTAGATTGTAAAAGGTATAATAACCTCAGAGAACAATTTGGCACTCAACAGAAAACAACTTCTCTGTTAATTAGAATTCATTTCTCTTATTGTGTATTGGTCAATCCTGATTCAATTATTTTCAGGTTTTGAGAAAATGCATTTTGTTTCAAAATAGTAAGAGCTGAAACTTGTATAAATTCTAGCCATCAGACAGGTTCAAATACGAACTCAGCATTTGCTCTGATGAAGAATAATCCCAAGTTCTCAAGTACCTGACTAGCAATCAAGTATGAAATAGTTACGTAAAAATAAAACACTGACATCTAGCGACAATGAGAAGCAAATTTCCTCCCTTCCTTCCACTCACCTTTGGTACTTTCTTTTTAAATTTGTATGTTCAGTCTCTTAACTAAATTTTATAGAATCCAAAATACCAAATATATATATATATATAAATACATATAAATATATATATGTGTGTGTGTGTATATATATATATATATTTTTTTTTTTTTTTTTGCTATTATATGACTTTATTTTTAAAATGCATTCATTGTATGTGGATAGGTAGTAACAAAAGGGCAATTTGTTTCATCCCTTTTGAGATGAATATAGGTTATGTGAACTAACATTAAAATGATCATATTAGAAAGCTGCCAGGATTGAAGGGGCATGACCATGCAATTAGAGAAATGCTTCTCTAGCTGAACTGGCATTTGTAGGAGTGGCAAATGAGAGTATTCCAGAAACTTGAAGTGATAAAAATCAGCTAAGAGGTACTTGAGCAGTATCTTAAAAACAAAAAAATAGATAATAGAAAATAATTTAACAGAAGGAGTTATTCATGAGCCAAGTTAATTAATACTAACATTTTCTCCTAATTTTTCTAACTTTTAAAATGTGGAGATAGATGCAACTAGCTCTCCCTCTGTCCCAGGTTCCATCTCCTCTGGAGCTAAGTGATACCATGATTTTAAAATAAAAAACTTATTCATGGATGATGATACATAACAGAGTGGGGGAGAGGGTTGGTGGGGGAGACAAGAAGAAAGGAGGAACTTTGGATGGTGTAGAGGAAAATGGGATGGGAGGGGGTGGGAGAAGGAAAGATAGTAGTCTGAGATAGTATTACCCTATGTATATGTAAGATTACATGAATTGTGTGAATCTACATTGTGTACAACCACAGAAGTGAAAAACTATACCCCATTTGTGTATAAAAAAATAAGAAATAAATAAATTATTTAAAAAACCAGAAACTTATTCATCCTTATGCACATGTTAAGGTGTGTCTTGCCACTGCAATCCCTGGGGAGAAAATGGTCTTCTTCCTTTTCCTTTTTCATGATTGACATGGTTGGGGTTTGGGAAAAATAAATCTAAGATGTTTCTTCAAGTAAAATTGTAAATAATAAATATGAAACAAAAGTTTGGTTATATGTAAAGAAGTTTAGTAATCTCGTCTTTCAACACCTAGAACTTTAAAGAGTAGTCCAAATTTGGAGAGCTGATTAACTAAGTATCTGCTAAGTGCCCATTATGAGGGATCATTACAAAAAAATTATATCTCCAAAAATTAAAAATATATGCTCATGGTTTTCTTTCCTGTTTCAGAGATAGATACATTAAGAGGTTATTTGTTTGCTTGTTTTTTTTTTTTTTTTTTCATTACTAGGGATTGAACCCAGGAGCACTTAACCACTGAGCCACATCCTTAGCCCTTTTTAATTGTTTCACACTAAGTTGCTTAGGACCTCGCTTAGTTGCTGAGGCTGGTTTTGAACTTGTGATCCTTCTGAGTCACAGGGATTACAGACATGTGCTACCATGCCCGGCCATGAATAGATCTTTAAATTTTTTTTATGAAGAATAAATTATTTTTAATCATTGGAGTACAATAAAAGAACATGTCCTAAGAAATAGAGTATACTAGCCAGGTGTGGTGGTGCATGCCTGTAATCCCAGCACTTGGGAGGCTGACGCAGGAGGATTGCGAGTTCAAAGCCAGCCTCAGCAACTTAGCAAGGCCCTGTCTCTAAATTAAATACAAAATAGGGCTGGGGATGTGGTTCAGTGGTGGAGTGCCCCTGGGTTCAATCCTCAGTACCAAAAAAAACAAAAACAAAAAGAAATAGAGTATACTTTGCACCTTGAAACGGTAATATTAAATGACATCTTCATTAATTAAAGGAATAATCTATGTTTTAAAGGTATCCAATTACTTTCAGTTCACTGCTCGTGTATGGACAGACTCTGGCTCCTCTTCATTCATTTTTTCAGGCTTTTCTTGGTCCTTAAATATCTTTCTCATTACTGATTATATCACAGTGCCAGAATTCAACCCATTTAAATAACTTTAATGGTAGGAGTCAGAAGAGTCCTTGGACTCTAAGCAAATATAAGCTTTGTTTTTTGGTGAATATGCTTCAACCCATCTAAATGACGGTTTTATATAATCCTACAATCTGTTCATGCAAAGTGGCCATAGGTGTGATGTCTCAGTTAAACTTGCAACACAAATATCTAGCATTAACAATGCCCTAATAAGGTACACATTGGGTCTATGTGATACTATTTCTTCAAAAACTGCCAGCAGTTCTTTCTGAGTCACACACTCACAGTTACAAATACTTCTTGCTAAACAATTGTGCCACAGGCTAAGTATTTTACTCTACTGGATTTTTTATACTTATTTTTTAAGTTCATCTAAAATGCCCTAAGTTACCTTCAGTCTAAATATTGGAATAATCTGAGATTACTCAAGTTAGCAAGAGTCATGTAAGAGAGTGACCATGAGAAATCATGAAGCACAGATAAGCACACCAATAACAAAGTTGGCTTTGGAGGAAGACTGTCCATACTGCTGCTCAATGTACTTTGGTTTATATGTCACCATGCCAAAGAGAGAATTGAACTGAACCGTGCTTGCACACAAATATAGGAAGTACACTGGGTTTCCAAAGAGAGTCTTCACCGATGGAAGGAAATCTGTAAGACAAATAACATGAAATAATTAAAAACAGTGTCATGGTTGGTAGAAGACAGAACTGTGGCAGCAGAACGTAGATGGCTGGGTCCCCATGACATGGTATTCAGGAGCATTCAGTGTGGTGCACGAACACACCATGTGTACACATCTAGATTGCAGTCTGGCCAGGTTCAATCCAGACATGGACACTTGCTTCTGCAAGCATACAAGGCAGACTGTGTTAGAGCCGTAGGTCACACAGGACCAGATTCTTCTCCCTGAGGAGGGTTAAAACCAAGGAGAATGAGAATAACCTCTGATCATCCTGCTGGAAGTCATAGGTAGGACATCAGGAATTTCAGGTTTGGGGGCTTTAGATGCGGGTCACAATCACAAGGAAAGAAATAGGGTCGTTACCTCCACTTAAGACATGTACTTCAGTGTCAGAAAGGAGCTTAGACTTTTTCTCTTCTTCCTATTATGCAGTCAACCAGCTGGAAACTGAAGAATTTCTATAAATGTAAATACAATATTGCCGGAGGGGAATGAGGAAGGGGAGGATTTCTTGGGGGTACATTTTCATGAAGGGAATTCACTAGAGCTCTCCTGGCCTTTTGTCTGCTCCACACTTATTCCTTGATGGCTAGTGGGAGACATGTATTCATACAGGTTTCTCATTGGTGGCTCTCGCCTGCCAATGACTTGCAAACCCTGAAGATTCTCTCTTCTTTTCTGCCCACTCAGAGTAACACAATGCAGCAATTCCAGGTAGAGACAACCACAGGGAGTAAATTGAAGGAGTGTGAGAATAGTGATGTAAGCAAGGAAGGCTATGGAGACTTCTGATCAGGTGTGCCAATCAGTTTTCCTGTAATAAATCTCATGTTTTAATGTCCATTACTGCTTCCTGAAAGCTCTCTCTCTCTCTCTCTCTAAACAGAGGAGGGGAAGAGAGTGGCATTTTTCACAAGTGCTTCAAAGTCCTAGTAGGAAAACTAAAAGTTCTTCAAATTCAAGGAGAATCCACCTTACCTTTCGCCATTTCCATTACTTTTGCTTTTTTCCCATGAGGTATTTGGTAGTTTGTGCGATCATCTATAATAAACTTGGATTTCTCAGAGGAGGAATTAGAGTCCTCTGTACTTTGGGGTCTTGACAGACTCTTGGGTAAACACCAAAAAGGAGCAGCTGCAAGAAGACTTAGGGATCCTGCTATGAGATAACCAAGCCACCAGGCACCAACCCACTGGGGATCCTTCGGGGTGATGGTTATGTGGTCTGAAAGAGAAGATGACTTAGTAGCATGTACAGAAAAGCCAATATATTGAACTTAGTTACTTAAAAAAAAAATCAAATCCTAGCATCAGCTCTATCACATCATAAAATACCTAACAATTCATATATGATTTTTTTTTTCTAATCTAAACATTAAAATTATCTCACTCTTGAAGGAAATAGGGTGCTTCTGAACAATGAACTTCCTTTCTTTTGTTCCTTTGGTTAAAAGTATAGAGTTTAAATTGGGGACAGAGTCTTATGGGGGTCTACAGTGAGGCTCCTGACAGGAGGGGGCAACAAGTGGGGGAGACTTAGGAAGGTTCAAAACCTCACTACCACCTTCATTTTATTTACCCGTGGAATATCTGCCTGATTTTCCTCAAAGAGTTATACCATGCACCCTCCAGCCCAAATCTAGTACAAATCTCTCATTACACAGATAGCAAATTTAAGACTCATTGAGGTTAAATCAGCAGAATGTTATTTATTAAAAGATAATAATTTAACCATATAGTTAATAATATTTCAGACCTATTCTAGGTCTGAAGCCAGATTTGTATATGCAAATAAAACTTCAATCTTCTGCATCATAAAAACTTGACTTTGCATATCATGTCTCATGGGACTAATAAGTAAATATTGGAATTTTTGAATCAAACTAAGTCGGTTTTTTTTTTCTGTGTAAGAACCTATAAAATATATCATTATACCTTCAGCACACTTGAGAAGACAACAAAATAAACACGTCTTTTGACAAGTAGGCCATTGCATTCCATGTATTACTGCTTTATCACTGCACGTTAACTGCTCCCCAGTAACAATTCTCCTCTGTACTCCTCATCACACCTATACTTCCTCCTCCATGTGAGTCTCTACAACTGGATTTTTAAACTTCATGAAGACTAAAAACTCACCTGTTGTGTTCACTGCTATAGAATAACACTGGGATACAGTAAACACAAAATCATATTGGGGGTAAGTGAATGAATAAACAAAATTTGGGGGACATGTTTTGCAGTTTATTTGACTTAAAAAGTGTAAGAATTTTATACTTTAATACATGAATTCAATATGCAATTCCAGATTTTTTCTTTTCCTAGTGACTTATTTTCTTGTTTCCAAGTACTTTTTGGACTTATTTAAAAAAAAAAAAAAACAGATAAACATCATCTATTTCTTGGGGGTACATCTCACAGGGCTGGAAACAAAGAAATAACTGTGGGAAGATATTTGTTTCCTATATGAGCAATCTTCTGGATTGGAATACCAGTCTTGTGATACTTACTCAGTAAGAAGCAAGAGAGAGAGAGAGAGAGAGAGAGAAATTTGGTTGCCAGAGACTTTGAATTATGGTGTTTCTGTCAAGCCCTCTACTATATGAAGAATTCATGTAGCTGTAATAAGCATTGACACACCTGAACCTAACAAGAGCCACCAGGAGCCATGTGTTCAGTCTTAACAATGCTGAAATGCACTGGAATGGGCAAACCATAGGTGAGAAAGGGCACATTTGAATACCCAACCAGGGACCATTCCATTCTAATCACTACTCATTTTTCTTATTCCACTTATTAATGCATGTAATGATCAGATCAACATATTTACATGGATTATTTTCATTTTATGAAGATTACAACTCTGTCATTTTATAAAAAAGGCAATTTGATAGTTTCCACACTGTCCCCATTAAAAAAGTTACAGTAACTAAGATAAATAAGGAAAAATAAACCCCTTACCTAGATTTACAAAGCCAATGTCAACATATAGTTTGGCGCATAACGAGCCTAACAGGAAGCCAAAGATTGGTCCTATAATTGCAACCGTTTGCACACACCCTGTAGCAGAAAATTTAAAAAGAAAGGGGAAAAAACATTTCTATCTTTGATAGATTAATAAAATTTTAAACAAGAAATATGAGACCCAGTTAGCTGTAAATGTTTCAACTTCTCATTTGTGTGTGTTTAATTCATCAATTTTTAAACTATACTGAATCAGGAAATAAGTACTTCTCTGCTTTTGGATAAGAATAAGCACTTTTTAAAAATCAATTATTTACTGTTTTTTGGTACCAGGGATTGAATCCAGGGGTGCTTAACCCCTAAGCTCACATCCCCAGACAGTTTTTACATTTTCTTTAGAGACAGGGTCTCGCTGAGTTGTTTAGGGCCTTACTAAGTTGCTGAGGCTTTGAACTCCCAAACCTCCTACCTCAGCCTCCTGAGTTGCTGGAATTACAGGTGCTCACCACCGCACTCTGCTCATTATTTCCTTTTATTGGCATATTATAATTGTACCTAATAACAAGATTCATTATGCTGTGTTCAAATATGCACGTAACATAAATGAACACTGTTAATGCATTAACTTATCCCTTAGTTAGAGAATAACATCAAGATTCTGAAGTAGTTAATTTCCTAAAATGGGCAAATTTTAGCTCCCAGTTAGATTCTCCATGGTTAAAATTTTGAATTATTCTCATTTTGATAGTCTTTCAAAAATGTTTATGGTTGGCTAAGCAAAACATCTGTCTTAACATTAAAATCGATTTCTTCAACCTTAGTGAGAAAGTGTATCCATTCACTATGAGGTTCTGTGGTGCCCACACAGACTGCTAGAAGCAGCTGGCAAAGAAGCTAGGCCTTGGAGCAGGGAAAGTACTCTTCAGAATGCTCATGCTCAGCAAGAGTGGCCTTAGCAGTTAAGTGGAACAGATTGCCTAAAGAACAGGTTTTGGTTTCCAGTAACCAGAAATGTCTCCCTTCACAATATCTCCCATCTGCCTTTCATTTCACTGCAGAGCATAACACACACATGCTCTTGGATGATTAAATTACCTGGAGGAGAAACTAGCCATTCCCAGGTCCTTTTTAGAATAGAAGCAAGGGCAAAGAGAGCGAGCAGGCTCTGAGTTCTTGGAGAGGAGGGGGGCCCCTAGACACCTGCATGCTTCTTTTGGCTGCAACCTTTCCTTCAGGCCCCAGAGTACCTACCTAGTACATATGTCATAGAGCTTTTTCTCTGTTCCAGTTCCTGATTTACACTGTAATTTTCTGTTAGAGCAAGAGTCCTGTTCTTAATTACAGCCTGCTTGGCTATAAGCAGAATACCTGAAGTTCTGCAGTACACAGGCAGGCAAGATTAGGTGTGGTCCTTACTCTGCTCCCCTTAAATCTTGCCCTCTGTCCCAGAAGGCTAGGCCTTCAAAAGATCAGAATACCAAGAAGTCAAGACTGATGCATAAAAGAGAGAACCAGTCTTAGTCATCCCTGTATATAGTTTCTAGCTTAATTCCAGGATTTAAGGCATCCAATAAATGTTGCTCAGATGTATCTGATCTTGAGAATTTGCCTTTGCTATATTATTATTTGTGTGTGTGTGTGTGTGTGATTTTAGTTGCTCATCTATACTCTGGGACCTCTCCAGAGATTGGGTAGCCTTTTGCTTTGCTCTTATCCTTTACACTTTCCTTTGTCCAATCCTACCTGCTACTGAGACCGCAGAATACCTTGTTGCCTAGCTCTCATAGGAGAAGGTGCTTTACATAATCAGAGCTCATAGAATGGAAAGCAGTGTCTAGGGATGTGGAAATTTTTTTTTTTAATTGTAACATCTAAAAGCCTCAGTGGTATACTTATCCTACTAAAGGCAATCTATGAAATCTGAAGCCCATCAAGATATTTTTACAAGGTCGTATGTCATTGCAGTTGTACTCACAGCTATTTCTTTTATTCTGGTATTTTTTCCTCTAATGCAAAAGGTCCTTCTAATTTATGAGGTTATCATCCTAATCCTGTGTGTGTATTTCAAAATGTGTTTGCTGACTAAAGAAATGGGGAATTAAGTATAAAACCTTTCACACCCAATTTAGCAGAAAATGGAATGAGCAGACCGGGCATTCTGATTCCCTAGGTGACTGAGGTGGGTATTACCAATATAGAAAGCAGCATTGTCTTCAGTGGCAAAGTCATCCAGATAGGCAATACCCAGAGGCTGGATGGGAGTTTCTCCTAATCCCCGGAGAAGATTTCCCAGGAACACATAAACCCACATGGAGGAGCTGGCATCCACTTCACATTCTTGAAAGAAAAGCAAACAAGAGAATTAAAACTGGATCACTATCAAATTTAAATATTTACTCTGCATTTCTACAATTGATTCTAAAATTAATTTAGAATGCAAAAGTGAAATTTTCAACAGTCCTAATTTGATAGGAATTTGAAAAATACATTGCAGTTTCAATCTTAGCAATTAAATTCCCCAGAGACCTGACTAAGGAAGTCTATTATTACTTGTTTTAGTTCCCTTTACTTTTTATTTTCTCTCTTCTTTTTATTTTATACCTATATTGAGTTATTTGCATTCCTATACTCTAATAACAGTCAATATTTGGGACAAACAAATTTTGAACAAAGACTTTTTCACTTTAATATTTAGACTCTTCTATTTTTCAGGAGAAATCACAAGCAACTATATTGTTGACCAAGTTTTACCTGAAAATTAAAATTTCATATGGTTGATACTGCAACATTGGGCTGAATTGCCTACAATTACATTTGTTTGTTAGTGATTAACCATTTTTAGGTCTCTGGAAATAAACATTAAAATTATAAACCCAAGGTTGGTGTAGTGCATGCACCTGTAATCCCAGCAGTTTGGGAGGTTGAGGCAGGAGGATCACGAGTTCAAAGCCAGCCTCAGCAACTTAGTGAGGCCTTAAGCAACTTAGTGAGACCCTGTCTCAAGGTAAAAAGCTTTTATAAAGAGCTGGGGATGTAGCTCAGTGGTTAAGTGCCCCTGGGTTCAATCCTTGGTACCAAAAGCAAAACAAACAAACTCCTACGAACCCTATATGCTTGAGCAGTATCAATATTACAAAAAAAAAAAAAAAAAGGTTGTTTTTGGTAGAGTTTTTATAGTAAAATTCAAATCTACCAATTTTAAATGCCTTTATACAAGTCATGTCATAATATGACCATGTGAGGTAGGATAATTACCTCTTTATCATAAATGAAATATAGCTTTGAACAGTTTAGCCATTGAATACAATTGATAATATTAACTGCCTCCAGTAATCACCAATCTGAATGGCCCATCTCTGCCACATGCTGAGCTAAGTGACTTGCAGGCATATTAAAATTGAATCCTACTAACAATTCTATGAGGTAGGAGTTATTTTCACCTGTTAATGACCCTAAGATAATTTTGGTTGTGATGATGGCTCATGAAGACCTGAGGTGAACATCTTTCAAACTGTGGATAAGGCAGTGCAATGGGAGACTACACCCTCATGGAGAATTTTTCCTGGTTCTATCTCTTCCAGAAGAGTAGCAAGGTGATCATGGAATTTTCACTTATCTTCTCTCAATTTCTTCTCTGTTCCTCAAAATGTGATGTGAATTCTTTCTCTAAAAATTAAATCTAATGTCAATTCTAGCCCTACCATTTGTTTAATTCATAGAAGTGAATTAAACAACCTTTAGTAGCTAACTGTGGACACCTTAGGTCTGTGCCTCCCAGCACAATGTCCAAGGGTCATGAATGGCTATTAAAATGCATTTAAATGCATTTTAATTAAATGCATTTAATTAATAATAATGCATTTAATTAAAATTAAATTTAAAATTCAGTTCCTTCATCACACCAGCAATATTCAAGGACTCAACATTCACTTACAGCTAATGCCTAGAGTGTTGTGGGGGAAATGAAGGCTGTGTGGGCTGAGCTGAGTCAGTACAGGATGAACTATTATACAGGAACCTCATATCCTTATTTAACCTCACTGTCAGGTTTGGGGCAAGCCTTGTATCCACTGTGTCTAGGGTAAAGATTTTAAAGGATTGGAACCTCAGCCACAGAAAAGAGCTCTGTACCTATCTGGTAGCTTGTCCCTTTACCTTAAACTATTTTAATTCCTGGACTTTCAACTTGGATGTTTTACTTTTTTCCATCAAAGTCTTACATATTTCCCAAATAGCTGCCTTGTCATTTTTATCAAGTCTCTTTCCTTATTGTCCAAAGCAAAGCAACAACTAAGCCTTCACTGACTATTGTGTGCAGATGGAGCTCGACTCTTCAGTCAGTTTCTTGTCTTTTTATGTGAACTCAGTTGAATTGACCATCCACTGTATCACATCAACAAGTCCTCCACTCTCATCCATTGGCTTGAAAATGTCCTGAATGTCTGTCACCATCTTTTACAAGCTCTTCTTCTAGAATGCTTTCCTTTCAGATAGCAGAAGGTGAAGTTTTTACATTTTATATCCACTCTTCCTTCCCTCATCCATGTTTCTTTCAGTACTTTGATCCTTTTATTTGAACAGCCTGACTTTCAGTGTTTATTGCCTAGGGAAAAGACATCTTAACAGAGAGCATTAAGGAGGATATTAGAGGAACTGAAAGGCTTTACAGAATACATAAAAAATTTGACATAAAAGAAGGGCTTCTAAACCGGCTATATAGAAAACAATTCCCCAGGTTAGGAGGAGGGAGCAAGTTGGGGTGGGGTGGAAGGGAAGGAATGTGCAGCACAGAGACTTTGAAGACAGAAGTGGGGATTCATTCTTCCTGCCATACTGATTCCTAGACACATGGCAAACACCTGTGGATAAGTGTGTGGATTCTGGAAGCCAGGAAAACCTTCGTCCACTTGTCTACATAGAACCCAGACCTAAAATGACTGCACAGTGTGGCTCAGCATCCCTCCCTCAGGTCTTCACAGGGCTTCCAGTGTGTAGGGTGACACAGAAGAGTTGAGCCCCCTGTTCCCAGGGTGACTCAGATGTAGCACAGCTGTGCCATGTGGCAGCCACATGCTGACAAAATTCCCTGCACCCTAGTTCCTGTGCAAAGGAGAATTATGTCCTAGTGTCCCAAACTGTCACTTGTGTGCCAGAGGAACCTGCTGTGCGAAGAAGGGCAGAAACATAATATGACCCCATGATAACCCCAAAGATTGTGACAGAGGGATTTTAGATATCTAAACTAACAGGCAACTGAGAACACCAAGAGTCCCCCTGCTACAACTGCATCAGTATTGTATAAGCTCCCTAGAGTATAAGTAACCCCTGAGAAAAAAGAAGCAGGGTTTAGGGACAAATGAAGACTAAGATTTTGACATTCTGATGAAAAGAGAATGAATAAGAAATTAAATATACTTATGAGGAAAAACTGCATTTCTTTCACTCTGAGCAGTGGACTGAGATATGTATGCACTGGAGGAGTTTTACCCAGTTTTCTAGGCCCATCTTACTACTTAGAATCACTGGAAGATTTTCCCAGTCACCAGCAACTAAGGCTCCCTTCCATAACATTTGACCATCTGTATATTTTCTTAGGATCTCATTATATACTGCTTTGTATTCTAGGACTTTTTATAGCACTATGATATCTCAATTTAAGTAGTAAAGTGTTTTTAGAGGAAAAAATTACATAGATTTTTTTGGTCCACACTAAAGGATCTATAAAGGCTAAAGTAAATCATCATCATCATCATCATCTTACCGTCACTTATTTTGGTCTGTGATTTTTCCATAACTGAGATTGGTAATTGACTGCTTGACTCCAGGAGACATGGAGAGATGCTGACAGTTGTATTGGAGAAAGGAGAAGACTTCTCATATCGGTACCTGAATAAAAAGAATGTTTTCCTCATGACAGACTCATTAATACCAAGCTAATCTATAGTAGCCTTCTAAATGGTCTTCTGGTTTCCAAGTCTGACCCACCAATTTTCCAAACAATAGTCAGTATGAGCCTTTAAAAAATGTAAGTCAGATCATCTCATTGTCCAGTGGCTTCCCATCTCCTTCAGAAGAGAAGCTAAAGTGCTTCAATTGCTCCTAACCTTACTACCCAAAGGATGATCTGTAGACCAACAGGAATAGGGGAATCTCAGCCCTAACCCCAGAGTTACTGAATAACTCTTTATCTAGAATAACTCTAGATAAAGAATATTTGAGCCATTCAGGTGGCTCAAATATTCATCAAAGTTTGAAAAACAAACTAGACATATCCTCCCATTCCCGTTTACTTCTCAGATTGCATATTTGATGTGTTCCCCTGCCATTCCATGAGGCACACACACCGCCATATGGTTCATCCAAACCACACTCCCTCCTATTGCAGGACTTATTGCATTCTCTGTTCATTTAGGATGGAAGTCTTCTTCCCCACTGTTATGGTTTAGGTATGAGTTGTCCCCCAAAATCCCATGTGTGAAACAATGCAAGAAAGTTTAGAGGTGAAATGATGGGGTTATGGAGTATTAACCTAATCAGTGCATTAATCCCCTGATAGGTTTTAGTTGGGTGGCAACTATAGGTAGGTAGGATGTGGCTGGAGGAGGTGGGTCCCTGGGAGCATGCCCTTGAGTATGTACATTGTCCTCAGGGAACAGAGCTCTCCCTCTCTGCTTCTTGGTGGCATGTCCTAACCTGCTTTCCTCCACCACACTCTTCAGTACCAATGTCCTGCCTCATCTTGGGCCTAAAGCAAGGGTGCCAGCCATCTATGGACTAAGACCTCTGAAACTATGAGCACCAAATAAATTTTTCCTCCTCTAAAATTGTTCAGGTCAGGTCTATTGGTCACAGCACCAAAACAGCTGACTAAAACACCCAGGTACCTGCAGTGGCTCATCCTTCACCTTTTTGGGTCTTCCTTAGATATCAACCATCTCTCTGTAAGCTCTTGCTTGGCACCCTACTATCAATTGCAACTCTCCCCACCCCCACTGCCTACTCTTAGTGCAGTAGGTTACCTTTCTTCACTAGGTTATTTTTCCCTATAGTTCTTAACATTATCAGACATAGTATATTACTATTTGTTATTTATTTTTCATTATCATATCTCCATTGCCTTTACCATGATCAAAATAGACTTGCTAAATTCTTGAGCTGGTTGAGCTAATACACATAAAACTAAAACTAAAGCCATCTGTTGGGGCAGGCTTCTACTCAGTGGTATACATGATTAGTATGTTTTATTAAACATCAAGGATATTTCTCCTAGGCAGACACTCTTTTTAGAGAACATGAAATCACACTTTGAATAAGTACCCAACTTGTGACCACTGTAAAGAAGTTACCATAATAATCCTGAGTAGACAGCAAGCACCACAGGAGAAGAGATTGTGCATATTTTTGTTTTTGTTTTGTTTCTTCACTGAAATAGCCCCATTACCTGGCATACACCTGGCAAGTGGCAAACTAAATCAAATAACCAGATACATCTTCTGATTTATGAAAGATGGAGGATAGGACTCTAACTCTGTCCTGTTGGCATCCTGTTAGCACTAGCCTGGCTCTCCTACCTCTTACATACACTTCTCCCTCTGATTTTCTTGTACTGTTATCTTATCTTTGTAATTAACTTTAAGTTAAAAAAAATTATCTGAATGCAACACTTTTAAGATAAAACCATTGTTGATCACTGGTTGTAACAAGGCCGAATTAGCCAAGGATGATTGTTTATGATATATAATAATAATAACACAGTTACTCCTTATGTCAGGAATCTTGATAACCATTTTACTGGTGTCATCTCACTTAAAATTTGCAACAACACTAAGAGCTACTCATTATTTTTCAGATGCATAAACTCAAGCCAAGAAATGTTAAGTAACGTGATACAGCATTTATTATATATGGTATTCATTCATGACTCATTTGATACCCACTTGACATTATCACACATGCTAATTCCTTTTTACTTATGTATTTTGCCTCCATAGCTAAATGAAAGCATTTGACTCAAAATATATTAGCAATTTTTTCTTTCATTGTGTTGATATCAATACACAGTAATATATCAATAATTTTTATAGATGATCATCAATAGTAAAATTATAAAATTGTTCTGAAATATTGTCTAAAGAGGATATAATAAGAATGAGACATAAAACTGTATGGTATGAGGTCCCTTTTAACTGATTAACTGTCAAAGGGAGAAAGGCAGGTGTTGGGTAAGCTGGGACGAGACTGCTTCAGACTTACTGCTCCATGAAGAACTGAGGCACTGCGATGAGCAACGTCCCCACTCCCATGATCAGGCACCCTGCTCCGATTATTTTTGGCCTGTGAAGTTTGGCTCCAAAGTAGCTAACGAATGTTATAACCAAGAGATTCCCTTTGGGGGAAAGAATAAAGCATTCATGAGTTAGAGAACTCAGACAGCAGCGGACAGGCAGCTTAGTAGAGAAATGTACACAGCAGGGTCAGCAATGCTTTGAGTCCACCAGCTCCGCACCATGGTCCCCATTGTTTACCTGTCTTGCCTTTAATATGACTATTGAAATTGTCTTCATATTCACTATTTCAGTCACCTCATCCTTTCCTGCAAATATTGCAATTACCATCCCTCCCACCCTACTTACTTATTTGCCCTTTTAAAGTATTTTGTCAATAAATTAGTTCAAATTCATTCAAACTAAAAAGCTTTTTCTCAGCAAAGGAAATGATCAATAATGCGAAAAGAGAGTCTACAGAGTGGGAGAAAACCTTTTTCACACACACTTCAGATAGATGACTAATCTCCAAAATTTATAAAGAACTTACAAAACTTTACACCAAAAATACAAAGAACCCAATCAATAAATGGACCAAAGAACTGAACAAACACTTACAGAAGAAGATGTAGAGGTGATTAATAAATATATGAAAAGCGTTCAACATCTCTAGTAATTAGAGAAATGCAAATTAAAACAACTCTAAGATTTCATCTTACTCCAATTAGAATGGCTATTATCAAGAACACAAACAATAATAGATGTGTGCACGGGGAAAAAGGCACACTTTTACATTGCTGGTAGAGTTGCAAATTGATTCAGCCACTCTGGAAAGCAGTGTGGAGATTCCTCAGAAAACTTGGAATGGACCCACCTTTTGACCCAGTTATCCTACTCCTTGGTATATACCCAAAGGACTTAAAATTAGCATACTACAGTAACGCAGCCACATCAATGTTTATAGCAGTTCAATTCACAATAGCTAGACTGTGGAACCAACCTAGATGCCCTTCAACAGATGAATGGATAAAGAAACTGTGGTATATGTACACAATGGAATATTATTCAATTACAAAGAAGAATAATATTATGGCATTTGCAGATAAATGAATGGAATTGGAGAATATCATCCTAAGTGAAATAAACCAATCCCAAAAAACAAAGGCCGAATGTTTTCCCTGAGAAGTGGATGATGACAAACAATCAGGATGGGGGTGTGGAGTGTGAGAGAAGAATGGAGGAACTTTAGATTATGTAGAAGGAAATGAGAGGAAAGAGGAGGCAGGGATATGAAAAATGGTGGACTGAGACAGACATCATTACCCTATGTACATGTATTATTACATGAATGGTACAAATCTACATCATGCACAACCATAGAAATGAAAAGTTGTACCCCATTTGTGTACAATGAATCAAAATGCGATCTGTAAAAATAAAAGATAAAAATATATATTTAAAAAATTAAACTTTAGTTGCTCACTTAAATTTTCCTTAGTGATTTTGAAGTAAACTTCATTGCTGTTTCTTCATTCAAGTTTTCTATTAAAACTTCTATTAGTTTTCCAATTGCTCTTAAAATATATATGTTCTCTGTAGCTGATATCCCCATCAGAAAAAGTAAAACAGACACAATGGTACCTCGCTTTAAATTAAATCAAGTTATGAAATTCATATTTACACAAATGATACCCTATCATTTTTTATATATTTTTTAAAGATAAGGTTCAATACAGAAATAAAAATTAGTGCACATAGATAATTTTGGTATACATTAATTATATTGATCTTAATGTACACATATAATACACATTTTATGAAATACCAAAATCTCTGTAAAAGATGCCCATCTCTCTCTTCTTTAAAATAATTAAAGAATGTGTTTTCTTTAGGTGAGAATTAAGCCTTTCTAAAATGTTTCCAGTGAAGCATGTGATAAGCTACTTTGTACTTGATTGTGGGGGTGAGTGTGATTAAACACGCTTCAGGGAAGATTTCTCAGGCTGTGCTGTGTATGGCAATTACAGGAAGGAGGTGATGGGGGAAATGGAACTTGTTAAAAACGCACATTCTTGGCGGATCCAAACAGCTTCTGATTCCTTGAAACCAGGAGCCAGCCAAAAAATCTGCATTTCTAAAACAAGCTCAAGAGCATTGACAGGACCATCCTGCAACATCCTTTGATAAACATTGTTTAGAGACTTTAAAGTCCTAGGTATTTTCATCTGGGATATTTAGTTTTAAGAACTGCAGAGCTAGATAGAGGAAGGACTTCACACTTTCCCAGCAATCGATGATGATGGCTGACAGGGTTCTTGCTTTGAAGTTCTCCTTCATGCTTCCAATTTCCCAGCAAGAGTGTATCTCCTTACATCTGGAAGCAATCATTGAATTTACTACCGTTCAGTCACATTGCCAGCTTTAGCCAATTGGAAAAAGAACAGCTAATTTTATAGCCTTGAGGATAATAATAATAATGATAGTGAGAAAAGCAGCTTGTATAGTGGCTCTATGCTTTCTGGCTTCAGCAAGAATTAAGCTGTTTATGTTTTTATTTTTTTATTTTTTTAAATTAAGCATGAGATTTCCCACTTGGCATATAAGTATTTAGCAGAGGACACTTTGTATCCCATTTTATTGATAATGATGTCTAGATGTATCTTAATGTGCCACAGTAAATAAACAAAAGTGAAAGCTGACTTCAGTCACCCCAACTACCCTGCACCAACTTTACAGCAAAGGACTCAATCACAGGCTGTTCCTGGTTACATTCATGGCTATGCCACATACAAGACAATGCCATTTCAGCATCTGTGATATTTGTAGACTGTTTTGCTTCCTTTACTTAGAATCCTTCGTGAGCTCACAAGACACACTAGGAAAATAAATGGTAATCAATAATCTTAAATCAAATTGATTTAAGATTCCACACCTACCATTTCTAGCCTCTAAATAACACAAATCTAGAGAGTTTTACCAATATATTTTACCTAACTTTAAAGTAACAGATTCTCCTTCTTTTTCCCTCTCTGCACACACACTCAAAATTTCAAATAGGAGAAAAGAAAGTTACTCAAGTCATCTCATAAAACCCTTGAAACCAAAACCGGACAAGGAGGAGACCAGAAAAGACAAAGCTCAAGCTTAATTATGATGATACATGTAAATATTCCAAGCAAAATGTATTAGCAAACTAAACAGTACTCAAAAAAGAAACACATCCTGCCCAAGTACTGCTTTTCCAGGAGTTCAAGAGTATGACCAAATAAGAATAAAACGATCTGTTAAGCAACTCATTATACAGCTGATGAAAGAATAATTTCATGTTTGTCCTAATAAATGTGGTAAAAGTACTCAATGCAATGAACCACTCCTTTGTGACAAGAAAAAAAAATCTGAGCAAATAAATTTTTGAAGTCTATGCATAAAAACCATACAGCAAGGATATTGCTAATTAATGAAAAATTTAAGGTATTTGGATTAAGTCAAATATAATAGAAGGGTGTCCACTGTCACTGTCCCAGCTTCTTCTACTTAACACAGTACTGGGGGCAAGGTAGAGAGGCAAGAACAAGAAAATCACAGATTTAGAAATTGAAAGAAAGATATATAAAATTGTCTTCTGTTTCAGACAATGGGATTGTCTACCTGGAAAATATTAGTTTTTTCTATGGTCAATCAATTAAAATTAACATTAAGTTCAGCAAAGTTGCTACACAGTTAACATTTTGAAATCAATATTGTACCCATATTTTAGGATTATCATATATAAAAGAGTAACAAATTATTTTTACACAGCAACAAAAACTTTAATACATAAGAATAAATCCAACAAAAGATAAGTAATACATTTATGGAGAAAATTACAAAAAAAATTGAACACTATTAATAAAAAAAGGACTAAATAAATGGAGAGTTATTCCACATTCATGGCTGATAAGATTCATTGTCATACAATGCTAGTTACCAGATCTGCAAAATAAATTCTATACAATTAAGGTGTTTCAGGAAACTTATCCAAGTATATCTAAGAAAAATTGAAGGGCAAGATTATTTTCCTGCCTGATAGTAAAGCTAATTATAAAACTATAATCATTAAAATGGTCTTATATTGTCTCAAGGACAAAAAGATCTAAACAGATTTACCAAGAAGTGCTAAATTAATAAATGATAAAGAAAAAAGACAAATTGTTGTGCCAAAATTGATTGGTATGAATAACTGGACCAAGTACACACTCAATGGTGATTAGAAAATTGGTTATGATAATTTAAACAGATTCCTGTATCATACTATATAAAAATCTATTTTAAGTTCATTAAAACTAAAACATAAAAAGTAAAACAAAAAAATCTCTTAAAAATTTTTTTAGTTATGTTTGCCAAAGGATGAATGGCTAAAGAAAATACACACACACAGAATGGAATGCTACTTAGCCAAAAAGCAAAACGTTTAAGTACTTAAAGTATATAGAGAACAACTTTAAATAAAGAATCAATATCTGGAAATATTAGTAAGTCATGACATGGAAAACTTTCTAATTTTTTGCTAATTCTATAATTTTTAGAAAAAAATCTTTGTTATGAAAAAATACTTCACCTGGGGAGAACATTAGATAGTACTACCAGGAGATATCCAAGATTAAAGGGCACTGTTGCACAAAATGGAATAATTGAGAACTGGAGTTTGAGAATGGTAGTGGGTCCAGAATCCTGGAAG
>JAJEJO010000229.1:0-48062 GCA_020662805.1 Glaucomys volans
GCACGGGGCGGGCTGGATGCGCTGCTCCACGCCTCGTCTTCTTCACTGCAGCGCTGGTTTTCCAAAGCTTCCCAGGTAGTATGGGTAGATACACTTAATTCTTTTTGTCATGTTCATAATTCACCATAAAAGAAGTCTAGAAAAGTGTAGGTTAGCAATCCTGCATTCATGAAGATCTAAATTTCTTTTCTTGCTATTTTAAACAATGCTGTTTGGAGGTTTTGCCTTTTCATGTGCACACTGTGTTCGGATAGTTACAGGAAATTTTTCTAGAAATGAAATTGATAGAATATAAAAAGAGCATTTGGATTTGTCAAATATTCTCCAAAACGGGGCAACAAATAAGCTCCGATCCATAGTGTATGGGTCTTTTTCTAGAAATTCTTACCACTACAAAAATACAATTTGTTGTTCTGACTGGCCCTAATTTGAGTGAAGCTGTATTTTTTAAACATTTTTATTGGTTATTTGTTTTTCTTTTCAGGGAAATTACTAGTTACTATATCCCTTGCTCGATTTTCTATTTAGTTATTTTTCCCTTTCATGTTGTTTTTAGAAGTTTTAGATATTAGGGAAATTAGCCTGTTTTTAATATATATTGTAATTTCCCCCTACTTTGATTTTCAATTTTATTTATTATTCCTTCTTATTTGCTATTTGTTTATATTTGCCACACAAAAAGTTTTAAGCTTAGTAGTTAAATTTATCCATCTTTTCCCAACTTCTGAGTATATGTGCTTTTTAAAAAGAAATGAATGAATGAAGAATACACAAAGTGTTAGAGCACTCAATATTTGTACCATGATTAGATTTTACGTGCTCTTGTGTTGCCGTTGTTATTGTACATGTGATGATCTTACCTCCTCATCTGAACTGACAGCAGGCGTTGGGATTTGCACTTTAGGCCTAAGGAGAGGAGACACTGAGCTGAGAGAAGGGACGCTTGTCCCCTTTGTTTCCCCTTAAAACATGTTCGTCACTGAGCAAAGCAGCATACAAACATATTGTTGTCATAAATCCAAGCAAGCTATACATAATGAAAACCTGAAGCTCCCCAGAAAAAACGAGTGACAATGTGGAACCTCTCTCTCTCTTCCCTTTTCTCTCTCTCTCTCACATAAACACACACATAGATATAGTGTTACAGTACTTAAAATACCGTTTCCCACGGCTATAAATTTTTTTAATTTTTATTTTTGCATATTAAATTTGACTTGGAAAAAGTTCCCTGTAGAAATTCGCAGGTCTCCTTCCCTGTGTCTGATAGACGTGGTGTCTTACAGGAGGGTGCAGATTGGGGTTCTTAACCTGGGGTCCATGAACACCAAGGGAAATCCAAGGGAAATCCATAACCACACTTATTTTTGAGACGCAGGAGCAAGGGAGCGCAACCTGCCGGGCCTCCTCCTGCCCTTGTGGCCACTGTGTTCCTCACCCCCCTGCACTTGCAGTGACAATTTAAAAAGCCATTTTCGTGTAAGAATGTCTTGGTGAAGCGGCAGAATTGACTGCTGTGTGACATCTCAGTGCAGCTGTCCCATTAATGGTCTGCACGAGCAACTGGAAAATGATGGAGAGCCCTCCTGGTGCGTGTTGAGATGCTGCGTGCCTGGAGAAGAGCTCTCCTCTGATGGAGCTGTGAGCCTGGCTGGCTGCCTTCCTCCCGGGACATCGTTGTTACTTTCAAAGGACACCGACACATGGGCGATGGCTCTCTGACTTGGATGTTTGGCTGACATTTCCACAGGAATCAACAGAGAGAACCTGTCTCTTCGAGGAACCAACTGGACGTATTTGTTGCCAATGATTCAATTCTGGTTTTCAACAGAAACATTAGAAGCTAGGAAACTTGTATCTGCCACCTTCAGCGTGACAGCCTCTTAAAGATTAAATTTGCTCTAGGTAGAGATGCTGATGCTGGGGAAGGGACCCAGGGTCTTGCATATGTTAGGCAAGTGCCCTGCCATGGGCTCCACTCCCCGCCCCCTGGGGATAAAGATTAATAAGTGACTTTTAGTGTATAAGGAAACATGTCAACATTGGACGTTCTACGTAATACAGTGAAAATATTTTCCAAATAACAAATATGCTATGTTACAAATTCATTCATAGATAAAAGATTCTTTCAAAGTACAAGACAGAACAATGGATTTAATGTAACAGTATAAAAAGGGTATTGATATGAATTCAGATTTCATATCATAAATGCAATAAAGAAACTACCATTTACGGAGGTTTTATGTAACATTAAAGTAGAACATCCAGTGATCTGAAAAGGGCTATTAAGATATTCTTCTCTAAAAGCTGCACACATCTGTGAGGCCAGCTTGTCTTTAACCACTGGGACCAAACCATTAGGCCCTGGGTGGGCTGGAGCAGAAGCCAGTATGAGAATCTCTCTGTAAATGTAAAATGATGCTGCTCTGTCCATGAAATCATTTTTGTTTGAAAAAATACAATTGTTTTCCATAAAAGTATATTTTTTAATAATTAACATGTAATGGTTAATAAATGCATATTTAAAAAACTTTTGTCAATCTTAATTTCAGAAATAGCAAATATTGACAGATATAACTCACACAATTAAAACCTCTTTGAGGTCTTTGTTAACCTTCAAGTATATAAACATATGTTGAGACCAAAGAGTTTGGAAACTGTTTCTATAGCCCTTTGACCTGGAGGCTAGTTGTTATACTTGAACTTGCCTTGGTCATTAAGAGTCATTCAAGGAGCAAAGTTCCCTGCATTATCTGTCTCTGTCTCTGACAGTCCCTCCCCAATACCCAACACACACACACACACAAACACACACACACACACACACACACCTCTACTTTCTTGTCCTGGGACACTCAATACACTGGTATGTTAAAATTAAGTATTTGAGTCAACACAATAAAGACAAAAGAGAATCAAATAACGGAATTCATAATGCCATTTTCATTTAGGAAACTCAGGAGCCTTGTTTTATTTATTTTTCCACATTTTTTATTGGTGCATGATAGCTGCACATCATGGCAGGATTGATTGTTACATATTTGCACATGCACACAGTAGAAAAATATAATTTGACCAATATTTATTCCCCAGTATTCTTTCTCTTCTCTCCTCCCTCCCCTGGTCCCTTTTCTTTACTGTTCTTCCTTTGATTTTCATGGGATCCACCCCACCTTTCTTTTCCTTTTTCTTCTGTAGAGAAGCCCTATTTTATAAACTTAGAGATCCCCAGTGTTTTCTAGGAAAATGTCCTTTATTGCCTTGCTACTCAGAACTGTGGCGCATGGACCCACAGTCTTGGTATCTTCTATAGCTTATTAAAGATTCAAATTCGTGGCCCCTCACTCCAGACTAAATCAGAATATACATTTTAAGAAGATTCTGAATGTGTTAGTTTTCTGTCATTGTGACAAAATACCCAAGGTAAATAACGCATAAGGAGGAAAAGTTCATTTTGGCTCATGGTTTCAGAGATTTCAGTCCATGGCTGCTTGGCCCCACTGCCTTGGGGCCTGTGATGAGGCAGAACATCATGGTGGAGCAAAGCCTCTCACCTCATGGCACCAGGAGCAGAGGGAGAGAGAGAGGATTCACCAGGGTCCTAACACCCCCTTCTAGGGCGTGTCCCAATCATCTAACTTCCTTCCGTCAGGCCCCACCTCCTAAAGGTTTCTCCACCTCCCAATAGTGCTGCAGGCTGGTGACCAAGTCCTTAGCATCTAGCCCTCTGAGGGACACTTAAGATCCAAATCATAACACTGGGGTAAATTTTAAATGCGTTGAAGATTGTGAAGCACTGCTCTTGTTTGAGAATTTTCCTTTCTGGAGTCTAAAATTCAAAAGGACTTTTAATTTCCAGAATGGTTGGCATGCTATTTGGATCAATTCTCCTGCTGAAAGGAAAGAAAACATATGGATAAAGGAAGTGAAACATATGCTTCATAAAAGCACTAGAGAGATATTAAGACAGCAAGAAACCACCACACCAGAGGAGCAAGCCTGGACTAGAGTTGCCCTGAGGCAATTTGCTAAAGCCAGAAACCTAAAACCCCAGTTTGACAGATTTTCCCTAAGAGAAATGCAGAATTAAGATCTGGAAATAGAAAAGCTCCTGGGTTTACAGTAGGAACTCTGAAGCCTCCAACATGGTAATGTCTCAGGTGTCTGGAGAAAACAAATGCAAATCCTCTTTGAGGAAGGTATTTTTATCCTGGGTAGCGAATTATTTCTACAAGTAATTTTTCAATACAATGATCAGAATTGTCATAGGTAGTCAGACTCTCAAGGAAACTCATCTCTATAAGCAAGAACTAGACTATGAGATGCCTAACAGATAGAAGTCAGACTTGAAAGTATATGTTCAGACAGTAGGAATCCAAAGTCATAGAAAATTCAAAAAACCTTAATAGAACATGTAGAAATAATAAAACAAGTCTCTCAGTGAGATGAAATTAGTCTCCAAGACCTAAATTCCAAAGGATATACTTCAAGTAGAAAGAAGATAATCCCGAAGTTCACACAATAATTGAAATTAAAATTAAAAAGATGGGTTTCATAGCAGATTGCACACAGCAGAAGAGATATTAGTGAATTGTAAGATAGTTTGAAGAAACAAAGGAGAGTACAGGAAGGAAATACACAGGTGGAAAGTCAGGTGAAAAAGCAAGAGACATGGAATGGAAAAGGCCAATAAATATGTGATTGGGGATCTAGAAAGAGAAGAGAAAGACAATGTGGCAGAGGCGATAGTGGCTGAGAATTTTCTGGGGTGGATAAAAGACACCAATCCACAAATTAAAGAATCACAAGGAATCGCATGCTATGTAAGTAAAATGACAACATCTACATGCAGATATGTCACTGTAAAACTTCAGATAAACCACCAAAGTGATTACCTTAGAAGTAGTTAGAGAGAAAATTCACTTGTGTAACAGCAGGACTGAGAGCTGATATCTCAAAGCAATGATAGAAGCCAGAAGACGGCAGAATCCAGTATGCTGAGAACAGACTCCTACACTGCACAAAAATGCCTCTTAGTAACAAAAGCAAGCTGGGTGCGGTGGCACACACCTGTAATCCCAGCGACTTGAGAGGCTGAGGCAGGAGGACCAAGAGTTCAAAGCCAGGGGCTGGGGATATAGCTCAGTTGGTAGAGTGCTTGCCTTGCAAGCACAAGGCAATGGGTTCAATCCCCAGCACCACACACACACACACACACACACACACAAAAGAGTTCAAAGCCAACCTCAGCAACTTATCCAGGTACTAAGAAATTCAGGGAGACTCTGTCTCTAAGTAAAATACAACAAAGGACTGGGGATGTGGCTCAGTGGTTAAGTGCCCCTGGGTTCAATCTCCAGTACCACAAAAAAAAAAAAAAAAGAATAAAAGCAAAATAAAGACAACTTCAAATGAGGACCATTGAGAGACTTTGTCACACAAAGGCCTAAATTCTAAAGAAGATATTTCAAGTTGAAAAAGATAATCCTTGTTGGAGTCTTTAGCACAAGAAGAAATAAGGAACAAAGAAACTAGTTCATGTGTGAATAAATTTAAATGAACACTGACCAAATTAGGCAATGATAATAATGTCCTTATAATTTAAAAAAAGAATTAAAATATATGACAATAATTATCTGATAAGAAAGAAATAAATGGAGTTAAAGAGGGGGGAAGGCAAAAATATTGATCAACATTAGACTGGGTTAGGCTAAGAGTGCCTTGTAATTTGAAAGGTAACCTCTAAATAGATTCCAACAGGATATGAAATGGTAAAATGAATGGCAAAACATAATCATAAGAAAGATATGAAAGAAAGAAAAAAGACACCATAAAATAGGCAAAACAGAAAGTGTAAAACAAGATGTTAGATTAAGAAACATCTTTTATTATGGAAAATTTAAATAGTGTGCAAAAGTAAATAGAACTTCATCCATCTATTGTCTTAACACTCACTGATCTACTTTCATACATCTTTCCCATTTTTTCTCTGACATTTTAAAACAATCCCAAGATATCATATCATTTTATTCAAAAATATTTTGGTATCTTTATCAGATAAGGACTTTTAAAACATAGTACCCAGGTACCATTATTATGAAACATTACATTTAAACTGAAAATATTAGAAATATTAGAAATATTATGTTAAGTGTAAATGGATTAAATAATCTTGTTAATGGCAAAGATTTTGAGACTGGATGAAAAACAAAGTCCAACTTTGTGCTTCGTACATCTAAAACATAAAGATTCAGAAATTATTGAAGGTAAATAATGAAAACATACATATTAGGCAAGCATTAACCAGAAGAAAATGTGTATAGACAATGAAAAGAAGTTTGTATACATTATAGAAAAGAGTTGGGCAGTTGTTATACCCTCAGCTTCCCCTCCCCAGCAGTCAATTCTCCTTCGTGATCCCTGTGAGTTGGGAGGAAACCCCTGGCATAAATCTCAAGTCCACTCACAAATGAGGCCAAGGGCTTAAGAAGCCAACAGGCTGGCCAGAGACCCTCCTCCCACCTGGCTGGCAAGGGGTGGAGCTCCTGGGAGTAGTACCCCTTCCACACCCTGTGGTGCTCTCCCAGACCTGGGAAGAAGTAGGTGTGGGAGTTTCTGGGAAGGAGAACAGGTCTCAAATATCTGGTGAGAAAATGGACCTCTGGGCCCTGTCACTGGTAGAGCTTGGGGTCACTAACAGTGAGGCAAGGAGGGGAGACATGACTCCAGTGTCCTTAAGAAATGACACCCAGAGAGAGACCAGCGGGGTGTATGGGTGGACCCCACTTGGTGTGTGTGCCCTGTGAGTGCTTGTGAGCTGGGGTCTTTCCTGGTCAAGGGCCAGGAGGCAGTGTGAGTGTGAGGAGGTGCTCGGACCTGGGTGCACCTGGGAGTTCTGTGGACACATGGACTCTGGCCTTAACACCCTGGAGCACAGCAGGCCCTGAGGCAGCTAAGGACACTCCATCGCAGGAAGCTCCCACGAGGCAATGGGCGTCACTGCTCATTCCAGCAGACAGGAAGGAGTTGTATGAAGGAAGTGCAACCCACGGGGGACTCAGAGTTTGTGATTCATCCAGGCCTGTCCAGACCCATCGGCAGGACAGCAGTATAGCTTCACGGCTAATCCTGGCAGAGTCCCACTCCTTGCTGACAGTCCTGCTGTCACCTGGGGTTGAATAGAAGGAGCCAGGATGCTGCAGCCACCCAGTCTTGAGTCAAATTTCAGCCTCACTCGCACACGACGGGAACATGGACGCAAGCAAGCCTGGGTCACACACACACGTGCACACACTCTCCCACTTGGGATTCAGCTACATAAATACCCAGACCTTTTAGTGTTATTCCCCTCCCGCACCGAGAGCAGGGTTTCAGTCACATGCACCCAGAGACACACAGGTAGACTCACACACACGCTGTGCTGTTCCATAGGCTGCCCTTCCCGGCTTGATGGTGGTGACCAGCTGGGAATGACAGGAGCAGAGGTGGCAGGGAGGCCCAGGCTGGGACCTGTCCTAGCCAGGATTAGTGACAGTAAGCACCATGCACTTGGGAAAAAAGCCAACTCCACACTGCAGCTGGCAGCCTCGCAGTTCCTAATGGAACAGGCATGTGGAATAGACCATGTTTACTTTTTCTAAAAAGTATTGTGGTAAAATCTCGCGTGGAAGCTGTAATTGGTCCAGTTCGCTACACTTCGTGTCCTGGATGTGGGGTGGAAGGACAGACAGTGCTGCAGAAACTCAGGCTTGCAGCTCAACAGGGTGGACTTCTGACCTGGATCTGCTGTGCTCTCCATTCTCTGGGCCTAGGTCTCCTCACCTGTAAAGTGGGGATACTCATGGCAACCCATTCATAAGGGATGGTGCCTGGAACACAGTAGTTTCTCAGTAGGTGCTGGAAACGGGACAAATTTCCCCAAACTCGTGATTTGCTGAGGTAGGTCCTCACACTCAGTACCCTGAGAATTAGCAGTAACTCGGGTATGAATGCCAGTGATGCTGACAGTACTCACGATTCCTCTGGCATTGTGGGGACACTGACTCCGCGATCCAAGCGTGACACAGTTTGGACACACAGGCACACTGGGTGCAGCTGGGTGGCCTCAAAGACTGCATCCAACAGGGCTTAGATGGCACCTTGCAGATCTCCTTCCTTCCAGAGGGAGAAGCCCTTGGAGTTGGTGGAGCAGGAAGGGGCGAGAAGTCACCTGATGTGCTGTGTCCTTGGAATCTCAAAAAGCCATCACCTCCTCATTGGAGGAAGAAAAGTAAAGTGGAGATCCAAGGTCCTCAATCTTTAAGTGATGAGATAGAATTTAAGTCCAGGACTTTCTCACTCTCTCTTAATTTTAATTTTTTTTACTGATATGGGGATTGAACCCAGGGGTGCTCTACTCCTGAGTTACATCCCTAGCCCATTTTTATTTTTATTTTTAAAATTTTGTGACAGGGTCTTGCTAAGTTGCTCAGGTTGACCTTGAACTTGTGATCCTCCTGCCTCAGCTTACTGAGTCACTGGGATTACAGGTGAACACCACTGCAGCTGGCTAATTTTATTTTTTTAGTTGACACATAATACTACTTACTTTTGGTATATGACATTACAATTCTGTACATGTATATAGTGTTTGATGATCAAGTGGGGATCGTCAGCATTTCCATTGCCTCAAATGTGATCATTCCTGTTTTGGGGTCTTCACGTTCTTCTCCTCTAGTTATTTTGAAACATGCAGTTATGCGTCCTAGACAGGGTCAGCGCTTTCCCACCCCACAGGCACACCCTCCACATTCTGCCCAGTCCCTCACTCCTGAGATGGTGGGACAGGATGCGGTCAGAGGTCCAGGCCAGTCTGCGTTCCAGCAGTGTCACCAGCTTACACGAACACCCTTCTCTTGGCCTCATTTTCCTGTTTGTAAGAGAGGGATCAGACTCTGAAATCTGCAAGGTTCTCTCCGGCTCCAACACTTATATAGGACACCTTCTAAAGAGGGTTGGGACCTAGAAAGAAGCAGCCAGCCCTCCAAGTGTGCCCTGCTGGGAGGCCCCACAGGCATCGGAGGACTCTGGCTGCACCTACTCGGGCCTCAGGAGCCCATCCCCAGGCCTGGGCCAGCCCCGGCGGTGTCTCATCTTTCCATTCTGGTCTGTGTGACAGATTGACTAAAAACGCTGTGCTGTCCACAGGCCGCCGTATGGCCAGCGCCCTCCTTGCATCAGTCCATGCCCAGTCTTAGGTCAGATGAGAGCCCCGGACAGGCCATATCTGGAAGCTCTGAATCTCGGTCACACCACTCTGGCCGGTCAGTGTGGCAAGGCCAGGTGGGAGGAGCTCATTCCAGTGCTGGACCTGTCCACTTTGCACCTGGGTGACCCTGTACCACTGAGCCTCTGTGTCCTTATCTGTAAAATGGGGTGACTGTCCCCTTGTTATGATGCTGTGAGAATTACATGAGGTGGCGTAGGTGAGGGACCTGCCCCAGGCCGAGGGCTGGATCTACGTCAGTTCCCACTTTTCCTTGTCCTTCC
Organism: Glaucomys volans; assembly: GCA_020662805.1. Lineage (NCBI taxonomy): Eukaryota > Metazoa > Chordata > Mammalia > Rodentia > Sciuridae > Glaucomys > Glaucomys volans. Next base: position 9,526 of record JAJEJO010000229.1, read on the forward strand.
TCTCACTGTGTCCCTTCTGGAAGGTTCTTTCACCAGGAAAGCATGGCCCTGGCTGGCTTGGGCCTCCAAATGACCCAGTCTTGGGCGGGCTCTGGAGATAGGCCTTTATTGTTCTTTGCCTCCATCAGAGTGATGGATGGTGTGGGGACCCAGGGGGTGAGGTGCTCAGAGGCAGGCTGCAAACCTCCATTCTGGGTCTGGACACCCCATTTCCCCTCACCGTCCCCCCACTCACCATTAGCTTAAGCCACAACATGCAGGTGCCTCCCGCCTCTGTGGTGAATTCTGTGAAGCCCAGTGGACGGGAAATTGAAAGGTGACATCCCAGGCAGTGGGGCTCTCCTCCAGGTGACCCTGAGCTCATTGTTTCACCTTCCAGATGCCCAGTAGTGTCTCTCTGCAATGAGAATGTGACCTCTCGCCACACACAGGAAGTGGGACCGGAGGAGACAGGAACGTGGCACACACGTGTACATACGCTATGGCGACTTAAGCTGCCGCTACACGGGGGACATGTTCACCAAGTGTTCAGAGCACCCAGCGTGTGCCAGCCTGCGCTCAGGGCTGTGAGGTTCCTACCTGCCTCTGTGCAGAGGTGGCCGTCCTGCCGCTTCCTGTCACTGAGGTGGAGCCCACGCCTCGTGTGCTTGTTGGCCTGTCATGTACTTGTCACCGTCGAGGGCCAGACTCCAGGGCCTCATTAATTCTCTATGTTCCTGGGCCTCTGCACTGTTGGCTGCCACCAGGAAGCTTGTGTCGTGATCTCTCAGGCTCTAGAATAGATGCCAATCAAACTGCCTGTGCCCCTGAGGGCTCCCCGGTGCGTCACCGCAGGTGGAGGGCCGCTGTCCACAGGCATCAAGGACCAAGGAAAGCTCGCCCCTCTCTCCTGTCACTCTTTTCTCTTTTGTGGTGAAGGGGATGGGACCCAGGGCCTCATGCCTGCTAGCAAGTGGCCCGCGCCTGCCCTCCTTTCACTTCCTTTTTATGCTCATGTGTTAGAGTCAGATTGCTCTGGAAGGTGAGCCCTTCCTGCCCTCTAGCTGGTTCTCCTGCTCCTGGGATGGCCTCTCTACTCAGCTGACACACTTGCAAAATTGTTCTTGACTTTCTCAGTGTGGACACAATCACTGGTTTCTCATCATGGAAAATGGAAATTGAGATCACGTCTGCCCTTTGCTCTCCTGAGACAGGTGAACCCTCCCTGTTTCTCTTCCTTCCTATGAACTAGGATTTGACTTTGCCAATCTGTAGGCACTCTACCTCATTTAACCTTGGAAACACTTGCTATAGTTTTTAACAATGTAGTTAACGATGACTGCTTTTTCTTCCCTGCAAGAATGTCTTTTTTAATCCCTAAAGCTAATAATTGTCTCCTTTGATTGTTTAATTTTTGGTATGTTGATCACTCCAGACGTTTCACCAGGCATCTCAGGGTCCTGCTGGACATTCCCAGGCATCAGGGCTGTATCCTGCTTCATCTGTCTCTCCAGGAGTTTTCCAGCCTGTCTGAATCTGGACCTGTGCCTGGGGTTCTGCTCTATTACCTTCCAGAGTTGCTGTAAGAAATCAAGCCCGCCTCTCTCTCTGCCACCACAAGGCGAGCAGATTTGCTCCATCACACACTGGCCACCATGGTACTCTGCCTCACGTTGGGCCCTGAATCAACAGAGCTATGAAGAGCAGGCTGGGCCTTGCTCTGAGTTACTCCTTGATGTATAGGGCAGCAGTCTTCAGGCTGTGCCTAAAGCTGAGTTGCTTCATTTTGAGTTTAAGTGCTGAGGTGGAAGGACTCCACACCTCGTTTGTACGAGTAACCAACCACTATCTGCCTGGCACAACCACGAGACGTAAACTGATAAATTAATTGTGCTCATAAGAATGATCACCATGAACTTATTAAATTAATCAAAACACATGGATGCGTGGGTGCATCAAACTCATATCAAAAAAACAGACCCTTGAGCTTATCATCACACCAGGTAACCAAATGACTCAAGCTTCACTTGAGACCCATAAAAGGAGAACACCCTGAGACTGGACACGATGGCACCCTGACCCTGTAACCTGGTCACTCATCACAAGACTTGCCCAGATAATCGCCACAGTGATGAACCTCTGAATCTCTGTCCTCTGGCTCTAGAAGAGTGCAGTTTCTCCTGCCTGTGATGACCATTCATAGCCCCCATCTCAAGCTGACACTCCAAGATGACCCTGTGAAGCTGTCAAGGTCTGTGGGTACCTTGGCCTAGAATAGTTCTGTGTCCTGAACAAATTCTTTGACTGGTTGAAAATTGTGTCTGACCACCTGCAGCGACTTTGCATTCCTATCTGCTCTCTGCCTTTGCACTCAGTTAAGCCTTCTGACCCCTATGACTGCCTTAACCCTTTCTTTGCCTTTCTGTAACCTGTATGTATACTTGTGTAAAGTGTGCTGTGTGGCTTGAGTGTTACAGATATTAGAAATTAAGATTGGAATAAAAGAACCTGAGATGGCCCAGCTTATGACTAGCAGGTGACCACATGTATTAAATGAACTGCCACTGGTGCAAGTGGTGGCTGTGAATTTACTCTTAGTCAATAAACGCTGACATTGTGGAAAGACACAGATGTTTGGTCTGCTTTGAGGATGTAGCGTGCCTCTGGAAACAGCCAAGTGACTGTGGACTGAACCCTCTGAGACTGGACTTTGTTTGGCAAGCACTGGAGGCTGTCTAAGCTAGAGACTCTTCCCTGTTTGGCAGGGAGAGGAAGAGTTGGGGGCCCAGGAGGAAGGAATGGGGATGGGAACCAGAAGCCACTGCCTGGTCATGATCTGGCCTGGAGTTGGTGCTCAGCACTGGTTTTCCACACTGACTTTTGCTTTTGGGATTTTCTTGTGAAATGGGTTTTACATCTACGTGATGCTCAGGAAACTCTGAGTAGAAAGTCTTGTGTCCCCTACACAAACAAATGGAGAAACACAAAGTAAGACAGATGTAACCATTGGCTTCTCAGGCTGTTAAAAAATAAAGTCACAAAAAGGAAGAAAGAGATGAAGCCCATTCCAGCTCACTTTTGGAAAATGACATGGGTTCCCTCTCTGGAAACTTGGAGGATCTTTGTCTCTCTGTGGCATCCTGAAATGACTAGGCGATGAACTCTGGGGGGGGGGGGGGCGTTGAATGCCCAGGTGAGGACAGGTGCACACAGGGCTTGCTTCTCTGGAGAGGACACTTGTGGTCTCGTCCTGGAGGCTCAGGGCAGTGGTCTTGTTCCTCAGCATCAGGCACTGGGGTGACCTGCCCTTTTGACCCTTTCAGCACACGCCTCCAGGATCCTCCTGGGGTGGGAATGAGCAATTTCTCATGGGAAGTTAGCTAGGGAGGAGCAGGAACAGGAGAAGGAAAGGGGGGGAGAGGAACAGCTGTGGCTGGGAACGGACCCAGAGGTGCCAGTCTTCCTTCACATTCCAGAAAGAGGCCCAGCATGCTCTCCCACGGATCACACATGCACATCGTGTTCCCAGAGTTGTGCTCATGCCCACGAGCCGCGTCAAGGGTCATTGACCATTATGACCTTCCACCCATCGCACTAAGCCAGAAAGGGCAAAATGACCCAAGTGCACAGGTCCTTGCCCACAATTTTAACACAGTACAGGGTTATGGATTCCTCCAAATGGGCAACAATTACACAAAGAACTGGGCCCAAAGAGATGCGGCCAAGGTCTCTTACCAACACTGGCTCCTGCCCCTCACACCATCTTACCAAAAGGCCAAGGCTTAATCATTTCGGTGCCTTTGGTCCTGAGTCCATCTGTCCACCCCCCACCCACCCCTCTCTCCCGTGTGTCTCACTTTCTCTTGCCTGCCCTCTCCTTGCACTAAGCCTGCCCTGAACACCATCTGCTCTACCTCACTGTACACTGAGTCTGCACTGGGCAACTGTCTAATCCGAGACTATTACAGGCAAGGTCTGAGAAACGAATCCCCATGCACCACCGTCAACCCTCAACCTCCAGTGATCTCAGGCACCTGTCAGTGAGGTGTGGAGGGACCCCAGGAGCCCACTGCCTCTCTGGTTACTTTGAATGCATGCTCCTTATTCTAGCAACCCAATCCAGTTTTTATACCTGGGTGCATGTGTGTATAAAATGTATCGTATTGCTTTGCATGTTCTTAAATGTTTATTGTTCTGTAACGATGTTTTCCTCAAGGACACATCCTGGGACCTACATGTGTGGGTGCTCATGTGGCCCTTCTGTGCCCTCACCTGCTGTCTGAGTTGCAGTGCATGAACATTGCACGTGCCCCTCCTTCTGTCCACAGTTATGTGGGTGGTGTTCAGTTCCTCCATGTTACAAATGATACCAAGATGACCCTCCTCCTGCCTCCTGTGCACTCAGGTGCACTGTTTCTCTAGGCACCCAGAAGGAGATGCTGGGTCATAGGATGCGTTCAGTGTGGCCAGATGTCCTTGAGTTTCTCTACAAAACGCTGGTGCCTGTTCTCCCATTCGTGGCATGCAAGAGGACCCATTGCCTCCAACCTCACCAACACTCCATGTTGTTGGACTGGATCCTAAAACCTGTGAATATCCTCATTGTAAATTTTCTTCTAATTATTTTACAATGTTTTTGGTGTCATTTAAAATGGTCTTGGATTCACATGAACTCTATTCTCCTATATGAGGTGAGGTAGGCACAAAATTTTGTATTTTTTTATGCAGATAGCCGATCGCCTTGGTCCTATTGATTGAATTGTGTCCTTTCCTCACTGATGATGTCATCCTATCATAATGGAATTTCTTTCCAGGTGTCTCTTCCTGGCCTCTGTCCAGTCTCACTCTCTGCAGGTCCATTTGTGCATCGATGTATTTTTGGTTGCAGAGAATGGCCTTTCTTAATTCAACTCTAGCTCCCTGTTCAGAAGTGACCAAAAGGTTCAAATGGTCTATGGGAACTTGTCCACACTTCTTAGCACCATGGACAGAACACCTTGTGATGGAATCCCTACCTATTTGGGGCCATCGTCTCTCCACCATGTTTCCCTGAATCCCTGTAACATGATCAGCATCACCTGGGCCTTGACTCAGGTGATCCAGGGGCAGTGCCTCCAGCCCACACTGACATCCCGTGTTTCTGCAGCGGTGTTGACAGTTCCCTCTCCTGCAATGCCCTTCCTCCTATTTTCTGACTGATGGAGCACAACTGAAACTTTCTAGATGCAGGCCCAGCTCCCCAGCCAGGGACCCCTCTGTGCTCCCCAGCACTTGGCTCTTCTCTGTCATGGCTCTGAGGATGTTCACAGACTCTAGAATCTAGCCAGGGTCCTCCACCAGAGAGCCTAGGAGGGCCTCTCATTCCTGCCTCTGCTGTCCCCTGGTCCCCAGCCTGGCAGGCTCTAGCTTGTCTGGCATGCAGTACACTGACTGCGTTCACAGAATTCCCGCCAGGTGCCATCCACTCTCCTGCTTCGGATGTACGGCAACCCTTGCGTCCCGCTCATCAGAGGATATCTCCCAGAAGGCCAGCTGTCCATACATCAAGGGGGGAGCCCAGCCCAGACGCTGCTGACGTTGCAACCCACCCTCTCCCCACTACAGTCCGTACTGGGTCTCAGTAAACATTTGCCAAAAGAAAGAATAAACCCACAGCACCAGCCACAGAGGACAGTCCTGAGGAGGGCCCAGGTCACAGACTCATTGAGGGGCAGCTTCTGGCAGTGCTCGGCAGCCTCCCATCCAGACCTCAGTCCTCCTGGCTGCCTGTGGGGCACCCAGGGCTGGTGTTTGTGGGACAGACTCCTCTATGTTGCCAGGGGAACAAGGCATCCTGCCATGGCCACTCGCCTCGCTGGCTGCCAACGCCCACCACACCCAGCTTGGGGCTTTGGTTGGCTCCCCTCACACGCACTCTCTGTTTTCGTATTACGGGTTTGCTCGCCAGGGCAAGAGGTGCCGCCTGGGCTGAGCTCATCACCTCCGGTTCCCGAGTGCCACCCACTGACGTCTGCTGGCTTGCAGCTTTCACAGCCAGGCCAGGAGAGGTTTGGAAGGTGGATGAGCCGCACCCAGGTGTCGTGGTTCCTGAACCTCCTGTCCTGAGGGCACTGTCTCCTACCAGGACGAAGACCTCTGACTTGGAGTCCAGCCCTAGATGGGGAAGCAGACACGGCAGTGGACAGCAGAACTGGACGCCAGAACTCCCCTGCCTGGCACTCGGCTCAGCACACCAGGGCCCTGTGTGGAGCTTGGATGCCCAGTGGCCAAAGCCAGGGCACCAGAAGGGAAGACCTGGGGGCCCAGAGCCTTGGGTCTGAGTCCTGGTCCACCATGCACCCCGCCTTTCAAAATCAGGTCCTTGTTCATTCGTTCATCATCTACCAAGCGCCACTTTGTGCCAGGCCCTGTGCTGGGCCTTGGGGACACCCGAGGAGACACCCCTCCTTCCCTAGCCCCACTCAGAGTCTCAGGGGGTGCTAAGCATGTCTCCAACCTAAAGGCAGTGGTAACCCTCAACCTGGAAGAGTATTTCCAGCTCCCAAACCTGTGGCTGTCATCTCGGCAGGCCCACAGATTGTGAAGGAGCCTAACCAGCATGCATGGCAGGGTGGCGCAGGGTGCCCCTGGCCTTGGCATTAGACCCTCCTGGGCTGCAGTCTGAACCCCACATTTACTTGACAAGTGGGGGTCTTTAACCTCCCTATCCTGCATTTCTTCACCTGTGAAATGGGACAATAGGACCTGCCTCAGAGGATGACAGGGGACAGAGGGCAACTGCTCACACACGGTGTCCACACACACTTCATGCTCGGCAATGCACCCCCCGTTCTTCCCTGTGTGCACAAGAGAAGACAAACTCCTCAAAGAGCCACCATCTGGAACCAGCCACCGTCAGCTGGGTCCTTTAGGAGGACCGTGAGTCTCACGCCACCTGGGACAAGGAGGAGGACCCGGCCAGGAACAGAGGACCCGGACGTGCAGAGCAAGTGCCATCAACCATGCTGCCTGTGGCCACATTCTGGCCTTGTGGGCTGAACCTCGAGAGGATCCAGTTCATTCAGGGACGGCTCTGGAGAAGACCCCCAAGGACAGCAGTGAGCGCCCCTCATCCCCACAGAGAACCCCTGCCTGCGAGCTCTGGTCCTCAGGTTGGCAGGTCTCCAGGGGCCCTGCTCTGGGTCTTGGGGGAGGCATTTTTCCCCCCAAGGGTCTTCCTTTCTCTCCATCCCTTCCAGGCCAGGCGTCTTGGGAGAGATCTTTGTCTTCTTGGAGGCTGTGCCTTGTGGGTTGGCCTCACCACTCAAGCCACAGAGAGCCCCGCCCTGTGGTGGTTTCATAGCCTGTCCCCCCAAGTGCGGCCATGGGGCTCTTTGGGGAGTCTGTCGTACCCCTCTCTGTTGGCCCTGCAGCATGTCTATAGAAGAAACAGGATCCGTCCCTGTCCTCACAGAGCTTGGTAAAGTGACATGAATGGCTGGTCTCCACTGGCCTCCACCTCAGCTGGCAGAAGTGACAGAGGGCAGAGCCCTGGGTTCTCCTGACTCAGCACTGGCATCCGTGAGGCTGAGGATGCAAGGTCCTGTTTGACCTCAGTAATGTCCTGGTCACCCTGAACTCCCTAGGATCTTTCACCCAAGGCCCAAGGAGATCGGGCCACAGCATTTGCTTAGCTTATTTGCATGCCAAGAAATCACGGCACCAAGAGCCTCAGGGTCACTGAGATACTCACACGTTCCTGTCATTTTTGATGGAATGGGAAGATGATCATGATGGCCGGGTAGACTGACCAGGTGTGGTGCTGCACAACGGTAATCCCAGCAACCTGAAGACTGAGGCAGGAGGATTGCTAGCTCAAGACCAACCTTGACAACTTAGCAAAGCCCTGTCTCAAAATAATAACAAGGGCTGAGGCTGTAGCTCAGTGGTAGAGCACCCTGGGTTCTATCCCCAGGAGCAGGAAAAAAAAATATGTAAGCAACATGATCCATACAAAACAAGAAAGCCTAGGAATAACTTCAGGGGAATAAGCCAGCGTGTGAACGTGTGAATAGTGGTTTCTTGAGGTTTTGACACTAGGGTGTTTTTAGTTTTTTTATTTTCCTCACTTTTTTCTGTACTTACAAAAAAAGGCATGTCCCCCATGTGTGTGGCTCTCCAGTGTTCAAGGCACCCTCACCTCTGTGCCGTGCACATCATCTGTTTTACACATTGGCTATGAAAGTAGGGCAGGCAAACCACCAATAGATCCGTTTTAAGAGGTGGAAACTGTGGCCCAGCCGGGTTAACTCACTTTACCAAAACCACACACCAGTGGAGCCAGGACAGTCATTCGGGTCTTTGACACCTGGCTCACTACCATCATGTGACACCACAGCTGCCCCAGGACCCTTGTAGATAAGAGTATCCAAAGTCACCCAGTGCCCGTGTCATAGATGAGGCTGTGTTTCCACAGAGGCAACGGCAGTGAGATCCAGGTTTGTGAGTCCTGAGGCGTCTACCGTTTAGGAGGCCCCTCTTACAAAAGAGAGAACAAGATATGAATACAGCATTGGGGATTGTTTTTGTATGTTTTTCCTCACTGTGGCCAAAATATCTGACAAGAACAACTTGGAGGAGGAAAAGTTTACTTGGGACTCACAGTTTCAGTGGCAGGTTGATTATATTGGCTGGCTTCCATCATGGAAGGGGCAGTGGTTCGTCCATCATTCCTAGTAACCCACGAGCAGGGTTTTTGCTTCCTGCCCCTGAAACCCTTTGCTCTTCTGGCCTAGAAGTCTTAGTTCCTGATGTTGTGGGGCGCGACTTAAGAACAGAGAGATCACCACTGAGAAGTCCAAATTTGAGTCTTTATTAGCTGGCTGGCGGACTGTCTCACACAATGCCCCCAAAAATGGCTATTGAGAGAACAGCTCCGACCACAGGGTTGCAGGGGTTCTTATGCCAAAAATCACATCAATCATAAGTGTCTTGCTGTGATTCAAAATTACAAACTTACATCATGAAATCATCAGCAGAGAGGGAAGTGGGTCAAAATGACCCTACCTAGGTACAAACCAAAGAATGGTTACTAACATCCACACAATCACTGTTGACATCACCATTCACATGGTGCAGTGTTTAGGAGAAACAGGAATCAAAAGAGAACAAATTTTCATCATATAAGAATTGTCTGCGGGCTGGGGATATAGCTCAGTTGGTAGAGTGCCTGCCTCGCAAGCACAGGGCCCTGGGTTCAATCCCCAGCACCGCAAAAAAAAAAAAAAAAAAGAAAGAAAAGAAAAAGGAATTGTCCATTTGTATTGCTAAACATGTCATGCTAAGTAACTGATGATGTGGACAGAGGCGGGGTGTTCCCATGGGAGAAGCACGTCCTACATAACGTGGGGTCTCAGAGCAAAATGGAGTCTGTTTAGTCATTGTCCATATAGCCTGGCCTGTAACATTTCCATAAGCCAAATCTGTCAGCTGTCACACTGAGAAAGGAATGCTTCTACCAGAAGGCACAACAATGATTCCATTGAACTGTAGTTAAGATGTCCCTCTGGCCACTATAAGCTCCTCATGCCTCTGAGACACAGGCTAAGAAGGGAGGTATGGAGTTGGTGGGGTGATTGATCCAGATCACCAAGGGGAAATTGAGCTATTACTCCACAATGGAGGGAAGGAAGATATGCCCAAAGTACAGGAGATTCGGTAAGATGTCTGTTAGTTTTACCGTGTCCTGTTGTTAGGGTCAACTGGAAACTCCAGTCACCTAATCCAGGTAGGATGGCAAGGGTCCCAGGCCCTCCAGGAATGAAGGTGTGGGTTACCCTTCCAAGTAAAGAAGCAAGACGTGCTTGCTGGAGGCAGAGGGAATTCAGACTGGGTGGTAGAAGGTGGTTATAAACACCAACTATGGCCACGTGACCAACTTAGAAGTGAGGATTGTAATTGTCGAGTATTCTTTCCTATTTGGTTAAAAATATGTTTGTGCATATATACACATGTATTAAGCCCATGTGTTTGTTTACTCTCCTCACTTATTCCTTTATCATATAGCATAATATCTATTGACTTATTTTATTTAAAGTAATATTAAATCTACATTATAATATTTGAATTGTGGGATGTCGGAAGAGTAGCATTCAAGAAACTTCTCTTAAAAAAAAAAGGCAAATGGCAAATGTAGAGAAGTTCTTTGCAGAATATAAGACAAATGGTGTATGTCCAATTCCCTGTAGGATCCTCGTAGCCCTCCGAAACCTCAGAGCACAGCCTCATTCCACAAGCATTCTGGTCTTCTGAGCTCTCACCAGAATTGCCAATGCTCTACTTACAAGGTTCTAAGATTTCTTCAGCCTCTATTCCTAAACTTTTCCAGATTCCAAAGGCTTATGAACCAATGGTCAGATGACTCACAGCAGTGATCCCACTTCTGGTACCAATTTCTGTGTTAGTTAACTTTTTGTCACTATGACCAAACACCCAACAAGAACAACTTACAGGAGGAAAAGTTTATTTTGGAGCTCATGGTTTCAGGGGATTCAGCTCATAGGTGGTTGACTCCATTGTTCTGGGTCCAAGGTGAAGCAGAATATCATGGCAGAAGGTTCCAGGGGATGAAAACTGCTCAGCCCACAGTGGGGTCAGGAAGCAGAAACTAAAGGGAAGTGGGGAGGGGACCACAGGGCAGAAGCACCCTTCCAGGGCGGCCCCCAGTGACCCACCTACTCCAGCCACGCCCCACTAACTACAGCTACCTCCTAGTCAGTCCATTCAAACTAGGATGGACTGACTAGGTTACAGCTCTCACAATCCAAAGCACTTACCTCCAAATACTCCTGCATTGACAGAGGAGCTTTTGGGGGGACACCTCATGTCGAAACCATAGCAGGTATGAAAGTAAAGATTTATTTTGGAGTTACAAATTTTAAAAAGATAATGTAAATTAAAAGCAACACAAAATCCAGAAAAGAACACATTTTTATTTATTAATTGCCTGACATATTTCCATAATACTTTTTCCCCTACATTTTAAATTTGCAACTGCCTCTTCATATGGTGATGATTTTGTGTTATGTTCTATAGGACAATTATTAATAATTAATTTGCATTAAACATCTGACTTCACACATCTTACTCCTTTAGTACCACTACACGACAGATTTGTGCCCTGAAAATGTAGAAATTTGGATTAACTTTGTCTTGTAAGATTCTAAGCATAAAAGAAAAAATTATGGTGTGTTTATAATGGCAAACGTTGCATATTAACTCTGTTATGGATGAGAGAATTTCTGTTTTGACCAGGTGTTGATGAGAACCATTTCATTACTTTTTTAGGCAATTGTACACATTATATTATCAATTTTTTTCTTCCTTGTTATATTTCCAATGTTGCTTCCCCACCCCACCTACTTCTGACGCCCCGTGTTTGTTAATGCTGTGATATGTCCTGCCCTTGAGTGTCGCGGGCGGGCTGAACGTGTATGATGGACTGTGATTCCCAGCCTCTCTGGTTAGCGGTAACTACATCCCCTAAGAAGGGGGATGTGAACCCGTGAAGGTGACCACTAAATCCAAGCTAAAATATCCCCACTCAATGGCTCTCCCTGGATCCCACATGGCACCCCAGTGCCACCTATGCCAGTGCCGCCATAACAAGTCACCAAAAATGGGCAGCAGAAACTCATCATCTCACGGTTCTGGAAGCTGGAAGTCTGAAATCGAGGTGCCGGCCTCCTTCCTGGTCTTGGGTGTCTCCCCAGCGTTGCTGAATCCTTGGCTTTTAGACCATCACTGCGATCGTGGCCACTGTCTTCACATGATGTTCTGTGTCTCAGTCTCTTTCTCTTCTTATAATGACTCAGCCATGCTGGATTAAGGGACCACCCTACCCCACTGTGACTTGGTCTTGACCAATTACCTCTGCAATGACCCTATTTCCCAACAAGTCCACTTCCTTAGATTCTGGGAAGGTCATCAATTTGGGGGTGACCATTCTACCTAGTGTGCAGGGTGAGTCACAGTGGAAAGAGATGAGGTTGAATCCGGTCATGTGCTCCTTAGAGACAGAAGGCCTGCTGGTGAGTGGGAGGGACGTGGAGGCAGGGAGGGCCACCTGCAAAGGCTTCATGATGACCATGAGAAATCCTGTCCGTCCCATTTGGCAGATGAGAAGGAGATGCAGAGCAGCTCACTGGCTCACTGTGGGTCACACAGCAGGGCTTGGGAGGGACCTGACATCTGTAGACCCCAGAGCCCAAGTGCCTGACCTCCTCAGCCTCCAGCCTCAGCCCTACAGCCTTGGCACCCAAGGTGGGTGTGAAATTGCAGGACACACACTCCACACAATCCTACCCCACCACAGACACAACACATTCACGGATACCACGCACACTCACACCATCTACTTATGCACACCCCACACTCTACATGCACAGGGCAAACCCCATGCACCTCCCTGCTCCACCCCACCACATACACACTCCACAGCCTCACACAACCCACCCCATAAAATACACACCCGCGTGGATGCACAACCCCGCCCACACTCACACACATGCTGCACACATATACCACACTGCACCACACATGCACTCCATATGCACGCTACATATACACACCTTTTAAATACACCACATGCGTGCACACACACACACACACACACACACACCGAGTGTGATTACCTTCTAGGGGAGGTCAGCACAGCAGCTTACAGCCCCAGCCCTGGTTTGGATCTTGTTCACACTTTCTGCCTCAAGGACCTTGGGCAAGCTGTCAAGATGTTGCACTTCAGTTTCCCCAGATGTAAGTGGGGTGGCAAAGGCCATTTCAGGGCTGCAGAGGGATTGGAAATAGTATTAAGAGCCAGCAACCAAGCTTGGGTTCCAGTTTCCTTTGGTTTCCCCACCTGGGGTTCTGACAGCATCACCACGGGTAGGTGGTGCATTTTGGAAAGGTCTTTGAGAACCTGGAGTAGGTGGCAATCAAGGCTGTAAGTGTGACTTAAGCTCAAGAGATGACAGGAGTCAGGGGCCGTGACAGCCTGGGCCCCCAGAGTCCCATCAAACAGCTCTGCAGAAGCCAATCAGCTACAGAGGGGCCAGGGTGCCTCCCTTCTGTGCTTTCCCTGTGATTTATCAGTCCCTGGAGATGACATGTTCTGCTTGAAAGGGAGATTAATTGGAAACCCACATGCACTGCGGGCAAGTCCCTTTATTTAGCACAGAGCCAGTGCCGACGACAGAGGGGCTCCATCTCCCTCAGCTCAGCGGCCTCTGCGCTTTGCAGAATGAGCTGTCCAGGTTTCTGCTGAAGTGTTCGCTTCGTGGGCGCTGCCACCTCGGGCAGGTCTCCCTCCAGCGCCGCAGGACCGCTCCCGAGCAAATACGCACTCGCGCCTGGGCACTCAGAGACGCAGAGTGTGCTCTTCTTGAATGCCTGGAAATGAGATTACGTCTGTGCATGTGTGTGTTGTGTTAGAAAGAGCCTTTATATAAAAAATATCTGCATTCAAGTTTGAGTCCCTTTATATCTCAGCCAAGACATTAGACTCTCTGAGCCTCAATCTTCTCATTTATCAGGTGGGGAGAGGAGGGGGGCAACAAGATCATGCATGTGAGGAGCCTGGCCCAGAGAGCATAAGTAAAGAGCTGGTGCATTAGTTCCTTCTCTGAGAAGTTTATTAGTTTTTAATCTCTTGGTTTGAGAATATATTTTGGAAAATGTGGATCTAAACATCTCCGCCTGTCACGTATGACTTCGGTAAGCACTGATCTGCCACTCCAGGACTGGTCCTGACCTGAGGCTGTGGAGACAGGAAAGGCCTTGCCTTGCCTTCAGGGAGTTCAAGGTCCAGTGGGAGTAAAATCCCCAAAGTGCCTCCTGCCCAGCCCCCGTCAGCCCGCACTGTCCTGAGGTGACATCCTGAAGTGCAAGTCCGACCTGCTCCCTCACCCTCCACGGCTCTGGCACTCACACCAAAGCCCTTCACGGCCTCAGGCCACGTGCCCTTGGCTGAACTGCCTCCCAACTCTCTGACCACAGGCTTGGACAACTCCTCTTCCTGTACAAGCCCACCCTCCCTTGGTGTCCCTGTCCTTGGACCCAACATAGGCACTGATGCCTGGTGCTCCTCAGGAACACTCCTCTTGCCTGGGGACCCCTCGAGGACACAAGATATATTTCGCTCACCTTAATATTCTGGGGCAAAGCTCAGGGACAGGAGCAGGTGCCCATCAGTTCAGTTGAACCAAATATTTTTTTAAAAAACAACTTCTTATTTTAAATGCCCCTTATTAGTCAGCAGTTTTGGAGAAAGAAACCATCCCCCTAGAAATGTGTGAGACAGGAGGCTGCCCCTGGGTGGCCAGGCTGCTGCCTTGACCACAGACACACAGGAACCCAGAGCCTAGTACGACCTGAGCCAGAGTAACCTCGAGTGGCCCCTGAGCAGCCTCCGCCTGGCCCGGCACTTTCTATTTCCAGTTCTGCTTTATGCATCTTGCTGCTCGGGCTCCTTTTGGCAAGTCATTTTGGAAAGAGGAAGGGGATTTGTTTCTGAGAGTGCTCGCTGATACTCCCAGAGGGCAAGCATCCTAGCACACTGCTCTGCTCCGGCCCCTTCCTGCCCAGAGCTCTGCAAAACATGTCCCTTCCTTCCTTGGCTCTCCTTTGCCTGGAACAGAGTCTGGTGGCTGTCCCAGCCTCCCTGAGTCCCACTCCATTCTCATCACCAGCATTGCCCTGGCCCACCTCTTGGGTGGCTAAGCCATCTTGCATCTGCCTGTCGAGCACCAGAACCACTGGGCTGAAAGAAGTGGTGAAAGGACTGCGGCTGCACGGTGTCAGTCCCACCCTCCTACCGCAGCAATGGGACTTTTATCCTGCTCCTCAGAATGAAGACTACATTTCCCAGGCTCCTTTGCAGCTACAGAGCCTCATGGCTAGACTGGCCTGTAGGATCTCTGGCAAGGAGACTCTGCACTTCTGGGCTGTGTCTTTAAAGGGAAGTAGGATGTGGTGGTGGTGGTTGTGGTTCTTAGTGGATCCTGGGAGGATGTGGCACCCTAGGAGTAGCAGTGCAGTAAGACAGAAGGAGGCTTTGCAGCGCAGAACCACCATGCCTGCTTGGATTTCTACTAAAGCCAACTCCCAGCTTTGTGCCCAAGGCACACAATCAGCACCCCAATCTCTCAACCCACTCTCCCAACTAGCCTCACACACACCTCCCCGTTGCCCCATGCCCACCCCGCATAGCCTTCGCACGTGCATCTTCCCTAAGCCTTTCCCTCTCCTCTGCTAGTCATTTGCTCTGCAGTGCCCAGGCCAACACTGCCCCAAGAAGCTCAGCTTCCCAATGGCTCCCGTGGCTGTGCTTCCCTCGTTCTCCTGGGATCCAGCAGGCTGGCATCTTTCACTAGGTGGAAGCTTCCTGAAGAGCAGATTCTTGCTGATTCCTTTTTCTCCATCCCCAGCAGGCAGCAAAATACTTGGCCTAGGGACTGGTTCAGAAACTCTTTGATGGATGGACAAAGATTCAAAGCACTTGTCAACAGACCTGGACTGATTGAAAGTAGAGCAATTTACCCATGATCTCACCCAGGAAGTCACCCCCAGACACTGGCAGAGATGGGAACTGTCACCACTGAGAGGTGTCGTGAAGATGGGTGTCAGCCGATGTCTTCCAGGAAGCTGGGCTGGGCCATGTGGCCATGTCAGCTCAAGAGCAGGTGGTTTCCTGCCACACTGCGGCCAGGGTGGGACCAGCCTGGTGCTGTGACTGTGCAACCCTGGGCTTTTTCTGCAGCTGATGCCCAGAGATCTTGTGGATGGAGAAATGGAGGCCCCAGAGCTAGGGAGCTGGGGCCAGATCGCCCCGTGGCAAGGCCGGCTTCCTGCTCTGCATGTGAGCCTCTAGCCACCTCTGTGGTGGGGAATATTCCAGACTAGCTGTCTGAATGCCTCCACTCCTTAATGACCTCCATGGAGTCTGTTCCTTCTATGAAATGGGGGGAAATGTGACTCTCCGACTCTCCTGGCTGAGGGGCTGTAGCCAGACCGGTGGGAGCAAAAGTGCTCCCTTCATGGTAAGAGCCCAAGAGAGCTGGCGTCCCAGCCTTAGCGAGGGCTGCAGCATCAGAGGAAAGGCCAGGGAGCTAGACTGAAGAACTGGCCAGGAGGTGGCTACTCACAAAGAAAAGCACGTGGGAAAGCCCACAGGTGAGACAGACAGCACGCGTGATCACATCTTACAACCAGCGGCCACTGCGGCGTGAGTCACTCTTGCCTCACCTTGTATTTGCCTTTAAAAATCTAGGTAATCTGGTCTGATGACCCAGGGAGCAGACATGCATATACCACACCACACACACACACACACACACACACACACACACACATACTACACATTCACACACACACTACACTAGATCCATACACCACATCCCCAACCTCACACACACACACAACACATACTACACATTCACACACACACTACATAGATCCATACACCACATCCCCAACCTCACACACACACACACAACACATACTACACATTCACACACACACACACACACACACACACACACGGCACCTTTTCTTTGCGGGATCACTGAGGAGTTGGCCATTGTGGTGTGACGGAGGTATGCACACACACACCCTCGATTCCTGAGGGTGTACACAGCCATGCTGCTACGTGGTTGATCTCTGGATGACTAGATTATGGGTGACTTTTGTGTTTTTTCTTTCTTGTCTCTGTTTTTGTTCTTTGTCTGCAGTGAACATGTTAAAAATACTAAGTAGTCTGTAGATGGCTTCATGGGTGAGTGCGTCCCAAGGCCAGGCGCCCCCTCCCCTCCGTGTTACTTCTTCAGTCCTCACTAGGGACGGAGGGACATCAGGCCATCATAGGGTCCTTGTTTGGCCAGGGGAGCAGGGTGGGTTCGGATCTGCCCGACTCCAAAGCTGGTGCTCTTCAGCCTTACCTGGCTCACGGGGCAGTGTGTCTCTGCAAATGACATTCCTTCTGATTCCCTAGAGAACTGGGGCTTCCAGAAACTCCCCCCAGGCGTGGAGTAATTCTGAGAGGGCCCTTCAGCACTCCTCTGGTGCCATTTAAACTGTGCTCATTGGACCCATCAGTCAGGGACCAGCTGCCAGGCCTTCTGCAGAGTCCTCAAGGCCAAAGCAGCCACCCTGACCATTCAGAGCTGCCCTGGGCCTCGGGGAACCAGGTCTGTATGTGTGGGTTTGTGGGGTTGCAGGTCCCCGGGAGGCTCGGTCCTGCCTCTGTTCCTCCCGACCCGGCGCCCTGGGCCAGACAGTCCACCGGGGCCAGTCTCAGTCTCTCCAAGTGGCGTGGCCTAGGGGGCCGCTGCACCTTGAGTTGTGCCCCTTGGTGCGTCCAGGTGTCGTGAGGCTTGCCTGGCCGGTTAGTGCTGAAGCCGCTGTGCAGGGGGACAGAGGAGGAGGTGGCCTTGGTCGCAGAGGGCTTTTGTCACAAACAAGACATGTTTCACTGCAGCCTATCTCATGTGACCCAGCACTGGGTTTAAATGGTTTGGGGGTCACCTGCAGTGCAGCATTAGGCACCGGGTGCTGCAAGTCCTCCCTCCCTCCCACCAACAGTGCGAGGAGGCTGCGAGCGCCTCCAGCCTGTTCCAGCAGAGTGCTGGCATCCCAGGGGAGAGTCCCCCTGACTGACATCATTTAGGACCCTGGTGTTCTTATCATCTGCTCTTCTGATGGGAGAACGCTGCTTCCTCTGGGTGGTTTCATGCTGTGCTCAGGATGAACGAGGCCCAGACGCTGGTTTCTAGACAGACACAGGGATGGATGAACCAGCATGCAGCCTATTTATTTATTTATTTGCTTTTGGTGCCAGGGATTGAATTCAGGGGCATTCACTGAGCCACATCCCTAGACCTATTTTTATTTAGAGACAGGGTCTCACTGAGTTGCTTGATGTTGCTGAGGCTGACTTTGAACTCGTGATCCTCCTGCCTCAGCCTCCCAAGCAGCTTGCATTACAGGCACCCACCGCTGCGCCTGGCTCCAACATGCAGCTTAGAGAGGAAGTCAGACAGACACCGCAGAACAGAGTGACTGACAGCTCACAAAGTGCACCAAGCAGAGGGGAAGGGCTTGGCCCAGGGAGTGGAGGACTGCACAGAGAGGGACACATGGTGGACTTTGATGGTTGGAGAAGGTGGGGAAAGTTCTTATTCCCAATCAAAAAGCACCCTACCTGTCAGCACAGGGAGGTGGGGGACGAAGGTCCTCTTGCCTCCCCTGCTCTCAGGAGTAGAACATCTGGAACAGAGGAGAACATCTCCTGTGTGGGGCTGGAAAGCAGTTTGGGGACAGGTCAGGGAGGGCCCGAATGAGGCCCAAGGATCTTGGGTTTGACTCCAAGAAAGGAAAGCCTCCTTGGTGACTTTGTCAGGGGGGAGTCCCCCCATACTTGTTGCACCCAGGGGGTCATCAAGCCTCAGCCCAAAGGATTCCCTCCCACGGAGCTCAGGGGCTGGGGAGAGGGCAACAAGGTGTCCTGACTCGTCTCTGGCCTGGGTCACTGCTGGGGATGACGTCAGGGTCAGGGACCATCTGGCTTCCCCACACAAGGGGTTTCCTGACTTGGGAATCTGACCGGGGCCAAAAATGAAGGGGGAAGGTCCACATCTGCATGGTTTGGCAGGCAGGTGCCGCTCTGGGCCCTGGGGCTTCTAAGTGGAAGCATTTTCTGGAAAAAATTTTCCTGATGTTCTTGGAGACTAGGAGCCATTTTTGAAAGACAAGAGACTTCCTTATTAATGTCTCCATGGGCCCCCAAATATTTTCTCTCTTACACTGTCAATCTTCAGAGAGCTGGAGAGGTTTATTATTAATCAGCAAGGTGAGAGGCTTGTCGGCCCATCTTAGGGGTGGGACGCATGGAGGCTGGGGAAGCTGATGACCAGTCCGGTCACTGTCATGGCATCCCCGGGGGGGTTCTCACTCTGCCTTGAGATGAGCCTTGTCCACAGCCTACCCACTCCTGATGCTGTTTTTCATGATGGGTGGAATCGGTTTTCCTGTTTATGGGTTGTGTGACCCTGAGTGTTATTTGTAGGGTGGCCAGATTAAATACAGATGTCCAGTGAAGTTTGAGATTTTTAATATAAGTGTGCTATGTGATATTTGCTAACTCGGACAACTCTAGTTTTCCTCTCTCTGTCAAGTGGAGCTGTTGTGAAGAGCAGAAGTGGCAAGTGTGCCTTGGAGAACCTCCCACAAAGTAGCATTTGAAGAATGTTAAAAAACAAATGTACCAATGAACAAAGCACCACCACCAAAGCCCTATAGAAAGCCATACAAGCCATCTCTGGCCCTTCCCTGTCCTCACCTTCAAACCCTCCACACCCAGCAGTCTACAAATTTTTCCTGTAAAGGGCCAGATGGTAAATATTTTAGGTTCCATGGGCCGTATGTTCTCTGTTGAAGCTACCTAGCACTGCAGGAAAGCAGCCAGAGGCAAGAGTCATAAGTGGTCATGGCTGGGTTCCAATAAAACTTTATTGACACAAACAGGAGAGGAAGGGTTTGGCCTGAGGAGTTTGCTGCCCCCTGCCCTCCTGGTGGTGCCTGCCAAGTGACAAGCCTGGGCTAGGCCTGCATTTGCTCCCCACTGGGCAGTTCCCAAGCCCAGGGGGTTTGCTCACCCCAAGTGCAGCTGCGGAGATTTCAGGCCTCACTCCCTGCCCGCCCACTTCAGAGTCATGAACGAGACCCTGTGTCACCCCAGAGCTTGGGCCTGAGGTCCACGCCAACAGGCTGGCCGCCAAGCTGCAACGCTCCACTCCCCACATTTCCATGGCAACCCCAGCACCACGCGGAGGAGGTGTGCATGCTTGAAGTGCAGTTCCTGGAAAAAACCACCACATGGCCAATCCTCAGAGCAGTCGGCCGGCCCAAGAGGCCAAGGGAGGACTTGCAAGAGTCACCAGGCCAACACGGGTCCTGGAGGCTTAGGACCAGAGTGTTTCACGTTTCAGAGTGTTTTGGGTTTGGGAATGTTTGCATAGACAGAGGGAGGTCTCCTGGGGATACCTCAGGTCTAACCACCAGGGTCCTTTGTGTTGGTACAGACCTCACACACAGCCTCGGGGCCCCTTTATGTAATATTTTTGTGCACCTGCATTTTGACCCTGACCCTTCACATGACCCTTCATAAGTATGGAATTTTCCACTTGTGATATCGTTTTGGCACTCAAAAAGTTTTGGATTTTGGAGCATTTCAGATTTCAGAATTTGGGGCCTATAATAATCGTGATAAAAGCAGCATGGAAATTACCTGCTACAGTCGTCTAGGATTTCCCCATTCACGATCTCAATGCAGCTCCACCATCCTCAGCATCCACCCCGTTATTAGTCTGCCTGACACCTACCATGCTACAAAGACTCCCTGATAAAGCAACTGACATTGTCTCCGCTCTCAAGGAACTTAGAGTTTAGCACAGAAGAGCAAGGGAGTCAAAGAAAATAATTACAAATCACGGTGAGTGTGGTGAAGGGAACACAGGGTGCAGAGTGAGAGGCTAGTGTCCCTTACCTAGATAAGATGGTGAGTAAACCTCCCTAGATAGCTCCAGGGGGAGCTGGCCTCCCAAAAGAGGTGGCATCTAAGCTACAGGGCCCAGGAGCTACAAAGAATCACTTATGCAATAACGGGGGAAAATCCCTTCAGGAAGCAGCAATGGCATGTGCAAAGGCCCTGAGGCAAGAAATATTTGTGTATTCAAGGAAGGGAAAGGAGACAGGTGTGACTGGGATATAATGAGTGAGAAGGCCAGTGGTGGCAGAAGTCAGAGAGGCAGCGAAGGAATCATGAATCACCTTTTATTCATGTGAAGTATATTTGTCATTGTCCAGGGAAAAGGGAATCATCCTAGGTACTTCAGAGGGAGATTCATATAAGAAAATGGCCATGAAGGTGTTGGAAGAACAAAAAGGACATGGTCGGGGTGTGAGGGTTGGGGGAGAAAAGGGAGTAAGGGGTCGTTACCCAGAGGCCAGCAAGAGGCTGGCGCCCTGTGCCCGACTGTGACACGCTCTCCTTCCCCATCCAACAAGCGCAGAACTTTTAAGTAAAATTAAGGGCTTTGCTTTTAGTTTTTACAACAAACCAAAACCCAAAAACCAAACGGAAAAGCTAAAAAACAAAGAAACTTCCAAAAAAAACAGCTTTAGGAAAAAGTACCTCAAGTAATGAAATAATGAATAAATATTAACGTGGATGAACAAAGGCTGCCTGCACTCCTTAGGGAAGGGACCGAGGCGGGAAGTCAGTCCAGGGAGTCACAGATTGCTTCCACCAGGAAGCTCGTGGGGTGGGCCCAGCTCAGGCGCCGTTGTGCATCCGCTGGAGGAATGAGCCCTTCCTGAGCCCCATCCCAGGGCAGAGCCCAGCCTTGTCCTTTCCAGTGACACAACCTGTCGTCGTCACAACTGTGACCTACAATCACCCAACTCAAGTCACAACCCTGTCACAGCCACCAACCCCTGAGCTGCCCGAGAGCCCGCTGTGGTCCCTTCCCAATGGCCCTTGCATTGTCTCTGTGACTATTCCAGACTTTCTCTCCCTTCCAAAACCCCCACAGCTCCCCAGCCACACTTCTGGCTGACGGCCTGGCCTCCACCAGTCCTCACCCTTAGCTGCACCTGCACCCGTGTCCGCCTTCCTCCAGGGAGGGCTGCCACACCCTTCTCCGGGCGCAGGTCCACTGCCCTGCCGCCCTTCCTCCCATCCTCAGTGTCCCCTGCCTGATGGGTTATTCCCTTCACATGTACACATGCTGTTATTTTTTTGATTGGCACTCAGAAGCCACACCCTGACCCTTCCCTCAACTCCAGCCTCCTACTTCCACTGTGTTCCCGAGAGCCCCACGTGAGTGTCGTCGGCCCTGGAAGCTGCAAGCTGGCCACGAAATCAGTGACTGATATGAATCAAGCCTCACTGTGCGCCGGCCTTCAGGGGCACTGCCTCTGTTCAGCTAGAAATCTCCCCTGGTTGTACTGAGGGGGAAGGTCATCCAAGGCCCACGGTGGCTCCTCCGGCAGACTTTGCCTTTCTGTTTCACTCACATGCATGTTGAGAGATCCTTGTCTCCTCAAGAAATGCAGTAGCTGCAGGGAGGTTTGTAGCTTCGATTACCTTCTTGTGCAACAACCCATTGCCAGAGACCCAGACGGCGTCCTCTGGACTCCAGGGAAGAAGCGACGGAGTTCTTACACAAACCTGCCTTGGAGGGAGGCCTCAGAGCGCACTGTCCACAGAACGCTGGGCTTGGGTTTCCAAGGGAGCTGAGCCAGGGCTGCACGGAGCTCAGCTCTCCTGGGAAGCCTTACCTGGTAGAGGGTGTCTGGGTCCCAGGATCGCAGAGCTGCTGGACTTGGATTTACATAATTGGAAATCCAATTATGAAAGGGCCAACCAGAAAGGGCCCCTAGTCCTTGCCTTTCCCCACCTGAAGGTGGGATAAGCTGACTTGTGTGTTTGGGGGAGGGTAACTTTCCCAAGTCCACGTAGCAAGACAAAGGAATAGAAGCCTCCTGGGGCCCAGGCAGCATCCTCCAGTGCTCCGATCATATCCGTCCTGGGCAGCATAGACGGCGACATCTGGAAGGCAGCCTCAGAAGACCCCATCTTAGGGCTCCCTACCCTGACTTCACAAAGAGTTACCTGAGGAGCTTTGAAAAGAGACCCATGTCTGAGCTCCATCCAAGATCAGACCCTTCAGAACCCCTGGGGGACACCGTGTGGTTCTCATGTGCAGTCAGCACCCAGAACCACTGCCCTAGCCAAGCTGCAGCGCAAGCCCTAGAGATGGGAAGTGTCCAGGCCACAGTGACAGCTTTAAGGCTAGCGTGGACCTCACACCTGGCCACATCCAAGCGTCTAACCTGCCATGCTGCCGCTGCCCTCAAGGCAGCCTCACATCTGGTCCCATCAAAGCAGCGCTGAGCTTGCAGGAGGACACAGTGCCGGGACACTTTGCAGCGGAGAGCCATGCGTTGGAAACAGTCCAGGTGAGTGCTGAGCAGGCTCAGAATTCTGGTGTCACCATGGCATGTTCACCATTTCCAGACCCTGAGAGTCTGAGCCCCCACTTGCCCGCAGAGGGTACAGCCCACTCCCCCGATGCTAAGGTCTCCAGGGTATCTGGTTCCAATGGCCTCTGCGTGGAGTCTATTAGCGCCATGGAACAGGTGAGCCTAGGGAGGTCTCGGGAGGTCATGCAACCTGTCCAGGGTCAGAAGCCAGTGAGGCCTCTTCTGTCTCTTGCCAGCTCTGTTCAGCTCATTCCCAGATAGGCTCCAAAGATCAGCCATTTGATGACCACCTCGTGTCCTGCCTCACCCCAGGCAGCCCTGTTAGTTCTCTGAGGTCTTTCTCCATTGCGGGGTGCACTACAGGATCTGTTGGGGTCGAAGACAGAATCAGAGAGTTGAGGTTGATCCAGAAGGAGTTTGGCTCCAAAAATCTGCCTCTTTATCTCTGTAAAACCTTTGCAGGAAGCTTCTTGGAAACCGTTTTGGGAAGGAAACAATTAGGTTGGGGCTGAGACTCAGGGAGGCGTGTGTTGATGCCAAGCCTGTCGTCTGAAGCCTGGGCTTTCTTTTTCATTTTTTATTTTAAACAAGGGTATTTATGCAAATTTGTCAGGAAGGTTTAAAAGCCTCGACTTGCCCAGGAGCCAAGCTCTGCTTTCTTAATTGGATGGGGGAAACTGTTAATGCTCGGGACCGATGTTCATCTCAAAATTGCATGTTTAACAAGAGCAGCTCTTGAAGACATATAATTCTGATGTTGTGAAATCATTGCATCACTGCCGAGTTTTGAAAACATGGAAAAGTTCACCCGGGAACTGAGGGGGTTGTTGCTCCCAGTTGTGACACTCTGGGTTATCACTGGCGGGGACACTATCTGGATATTATGGAGGAGACACAGGCACTTGAGAGTTGATTTCTCAATAATACAGGAAGATCTGTAATTCTGGGGTGGAAGAAAAGGAAGAAAGAGAACCAGATTAGGAGGCCTGGTGGTGTCTGCCCCAGGCTGCTGAGTGGCTCCAGGCACATGCTTTCCAGACTCAGTTTCCTCGTTCATAAAATGAGAGGGTTGGATTAGATATCCCCAAGTGACCCTGGGTTACTGAGAAACCTCAATTTTAGGATTGGACTGTCCCCGAATCAGTTCAGACTAGGTGTCCAGTCCTAAAATTCCATACTCTGAGGTTTTCTGGTCGTCACTGACTAGTTCCCATTCAGCAAGAGGTCGTGCTGGGATTCCTCCTCCATCCAGGAGACAGCAGAAGATGGCCCCAGTCACCGAGCTCAGTTCTATCTTTCCGGTGCTAGCACTCAGACAGGTTTGGGGGATTCCACTTTCTCCTTCAGAGTCAACCTCAGCTCACCCTTTACATCCATTATAAATCCACCAGGCCCTGGGCCGAGGATGCAAAGCATGGGACAGAGACAGAGTCTCAGTCTTGTGTCTTTGCCCTGAAAAGAAACAGACCTCAGGCCTCCCTGGAGGGCAGCCTCATCTCTGCTCCCCTGGCTTGGTGGGTCTCTAGTCCAGGGCTGGCCTGATGCCTCCAGAGGGCTGGGCAAAGGCCAGTGCTGCTGCTGGGATTTTTTGGCACAATGTCTCCCGTGGTACTAGGAAGGCACCTGGACTCGAGGAATGAGACGTGCTCCCACTGCAGGCCTTGTGGCTGCTGGGGACACTATGCAGTTGGCGGCCTCCGTCTGCAAGACAGTTTCTCAGCTCACCAGGGCCCAGGCTCTTCCCTTTGCTCTCAGCTCCTCTCTGGTCCCCGCTGCAGCCACTCTTCACAGCAGTGTCAGAGCATTTCCCCCCGGGCTCCTGGCCCCAGGAAACCAAGACTCCTATTTTGGTTCCCGCTGAGCATTGGCTAATGGCCCCCACCCCAGTTCTGTAGTGTCCTGAGTCTGCTTACAGACTCGGCTTGCCTAACGTGCCTGGTCCGATCTGGCCACACCCCTTTAAGCAAGGCTGGCCCGTGTGCTCAGGAGAGCAGTCAACCAGCAGAGTGTGCTCCTGACAGCATGTGCAGGAACGTGGGTCTGGAGCTCTGGTACATGCTCCCTGCTACTCTTGACACATTGCCTCTGGGCAGTGCCTTATTTGACCCCTGCCCCTCCACCACCAGCTCAGAACTCAGCCTTCCAAGATATGCTTCTGTTCCTCCTGGATTGGCAGATGATTCCAACCCCTCTTTGTTTTTAATGGGTGCAGCCTTCTGCTGGGGACTTGGCTCTGCATCTTCTTTATGTGAGCTTCTTCCTCCTGCACTGGGGTTCCAGCGCCCTCCAGGGAGGCCAGGCTCTGCCTGGAGGGCCACATGGATCATGCTGAGTAGTCACCCTGTGCCCAGGAGGGGGCCACTCCTCCACTAGCTGAGCCTATTTTCTTGCTTATGAGTCTTAGAATTAGTGGTTTTTCACCTCAAACCCTTGCAACCTACGGTGGAAACCATTATTTCTAAAGGGAAGTGTGGGAATCTAGATGTACAGGATGCATACTTTGTTAGGCAAAATTTGAGGGAAATCTTTTTAAATGCAGGGTCAAACTGGCAGAAAGATGGAAAAATTGTTGGAGGTTAGAAAGTTAAAAAAGAATAAGGAAACAAAAAAACAGTGGGAAACATGGGCACTGAGGCTGGGGTGTACCTGAGCTGAACCCTATTGGCCTAGAATGTTGGGCTACATGGGTAGGGCACTGATGACAAGGACTGAGACCTGTTCAAGCTGGAAGGTCATATCAGAGACCCACCCCCAACATACCACCAGATGTCACTTCCACCACCACCACGAAGAGAGGCTTTTGGGATTCTTGCCTGTCTAAACCTGGACTTTGGCTGCAGAGAGAACAAAAGACAAAGTCTCTACTGAAATTTTCTAGCAATAAGCCTCAAACCTGACTTGGATTTGGAGTTAACATTCTACCAATTTACTCCACTTTAAGCAATGTTTGGTTTAGGTTTTTTAGGCCAGGTAGCATGGGAAAGGCACTTAAACCCAGGCCTGCAGGAATTCCCACAGATTAACTTCTAAGGAATATGAGCTCTCAACTAAACACAAAACACAAGCAAAACAAATTGTCAGAATAACCAATTACAGAACCCAACCCGCAAGACTGCACACACTGAAGTTATCAGTGATGGAATAAAAACAAGAATGACTGACACAATTAAAGAAATAAAAATAGATATCAAAAGTATGACAATGGGCTGGGGATGCTGCAGCCCAGTTGTAGAGTTTTTTTCGTCGCAAGAACAAGGCCCGGGTTTGAATCCCCAGCATCAAAAAAAAAAAAAAAAGAAAAAAAAGCATAACAAAGAAACAAAAGTAAATAAAAATTACCAGGAAAATTTGAAAAATAACCAAGTGGAGCTTCTAGAAATAGAAAATAGAAAAGTGAAATTAGAAAATCGGCAGTTAGGTACAGGTAAGGAGAAATTTTATGAATAGGAGAACAGATCAGAGCTAGGGAGAATTAAGCTGGCAATAGAATGAAGACCAGAGGAGAGAAGAAAGGTATGAAAGAGAACATCAGAGTCCCGGGTGGGAGGGCAGAGGTCTAACCTCCTAGCAGGAGTTCGTAGAGAGAACTGCGGGGAGAGGAGAGAGGCAAAAATGAACAGAATAGGAACTGTGTCAAAAGTAAGGCAAGGCACACGTCCTTGGACCTAAGGACCAAGATAAGTAAAAATAAATATGCAGCTGTACATATAGAAAGTTCCAGAACATCCAAGGAACAGAGGTCTTGTAGGCAGGAGGATTACCTGGGACACTGACTTCCCAAAAGCAACAGTACATCTTTAGAGTCCCAAGAAAGGCACACCCATCAACCTAGAACCCAGCTTTGTGAAAGAGGGAAAATAATTCCATTTCAGTCAAATGAAGGAAAGAGCTTTTTATTAACAGGTTCTCATTAAAGGGACTTCCAAACCCAGCATGATCTTCAAGAGAGAGAGAAGAGCCCCAGGAGGCAGGTCTGAGGTGCAGGAAGGAAGAACAGGAAAACGAATGTAGGGTCAACAAACATGAACTGAGAACCATACTCACGAGGCCACGTTGGTAAAGTCACAAAAAACAAAAATGTAGAAACTGCACTGATCAGCAATAGTATTCAGACAAAAGAGGGTGATCCCAGCCACGCCGAGGCTTTGCTGTTGGCAGGGTGGTAAAGACACTGGCTAATTTTGGACTCTGCTACATAAATCCTGCATATCAAGTTTTTCAGGTAAGCACCAAAAGAGGACAGATCAGGGTGTAAGTTTCCAAACCAGTGCAGAAGAAAACGGGACAGAAAAAGGTGCCCCCACCATGCAGCATAAAAGAAGTAAAGGAAGGGGAAAGTCTTGTTTCATTTTGTTTTTTAAGGGGAGAATCTGTCTTCTTGCATTTCCTCTGGAGGCTGCCCAGGTTCCATTGCCCATGGCCCCTTCCTTCTTCAAAGCCAGCAACGGGCAGCGGGTCATTGTCATGTCGCGTTACTCTGACCTTGACATTTCCGCCTCGCACTTCCCCACTGAAGGACCCTGTGACTAGCTTGGGCCCAGCTCCAGAACCCAGGACAAGATCCTTGTTTTAAGGTCAAAGGATGAGCAGCTTTGATTCCGTCTGCTCCATCAGCTCCCCTCGCCACCAAGCAAACACATTCCCGGGTGCCAGTGATGACGGGTGGGCACTTGGGGGGCACCTACTGTAGCGGGCACTTGATTTGAGCCTCAAAGGAGGAGTAGGAAGAAGTTCAAGCACAGACAAAGAGCATCAGAGGCAGAGCAAACCCCTGGGCAAGGTCTGTACGTGGATCTCACACAGGAAGGACGGGACCCAGGCAGGGCCCCAGGGAATGAGCAGGTGGTGAAGAATGGAGAGGCAGCTGAAGGCTGTCAGAAAGGCACCTGCCTGCCAGGGGCTTTAGACCTTATCTTGAAGAAAATGAGGGTCCACTGAGGGGTTTTAAGCCGAGAGTGACATGATCAGAGTTGCACTTCAGGAAGATCTGCTTGGTTGGGGTAATATGAAGGAGTGGGGTTGAGGCTGGAGGCAGGGAGGCTGTTAGAGGCTCTTGCCATCATATGTAGGGGGGATGATGAGGGACCTACCCAAAGTGGTGTTCACAGGCATGGAAAGATGAGGCCAGAAGTCAAGAAACATGAGCCGGGAGAGATGGTAGAAATCGATGATGGATGCCATGGCAGGTGTGAAAGAGGAGTGAGAATCTAGGGCAGCATGAGGCCCAGGTTTCCAGGTTCGGCAGCTGAGTGGATGCACCCTGAAGAAGCATCGGGCTTGGTGGAAGATGATGACAGTTTGGGGCACGTGGGCATTTGAGTAGTAAAGGCCAGAAGGTAGTCAGAGTGCAAGTCTAGAACTCAGGGGAGAGGCCCAGGCTGAAGGTTGGAGCCACCGGCACTCTCTGTGGGGTCCTCAAAACTGAAATTGTAGGTGCGGCATCATCACCATGGAGATGTGCACGGTTGGTGTGGGGGAGGAGGAATGCACTGGGAGGATCCACTAGTGAAGCCTGCGGTGGGGGGGTCTCTGGTCAGAGAGATGGTCACCCCTTGTCCGCGTTAGCATGGTTCCCCGAGCCCCTGCAGACGGAGAGCTGAGTGGGAAGCAGAGCCTGGTGATCCTTTCCATTCCTGCCGGGCTCGTGCCTGGCACGGGGGTCTCTCAGCCTTCCCTCCTCTGTGGGACTGAACGCATGGTGCCCTGTCATTAAATATTTGCAAAGATTGCTTTGCCAGTAGGGATCCTGAGTGTGGCTGCCAGACCTGGATTCCAGGAACTCTGCCCTGCTGTCAAGGTCCAGCAGCCGGGGCCAGATGTCTGGGTCAGGGTCATGGGTGCTCACACATGTCCAGCTCCTACACTCCCTGGCCCGTAAGTCTCTCAACCCCCGAAGCCTGTTTCCTTCACTGGCCAACGAGGATCAGACTCTCACTCTACTTACCCACGAAGGCCTTAGGATCAAGTGAGACTCCCTGTAAGAGCCCTTGGAGAGGCTGGGCTGAGGGCCCATGGGGCTCAGAGGCTCACAGATGGAGGTTTCTTGACAGTTCCTCCACTCCCAAGGTCCACACACACCTGTCTCCCGGCCCGGAGCAGCTGCACTCCTGGAAGAATATTCCAGCCTCCTGAATTGCAAGCAGAATTGCAGCAAGTCTGTGCCTGGTGACAAGACCTGCAGGTGGTTCTATGCCCGGTGACTTACTCCTCTGGGAGAAGGACCGATTGCCGATGGTTGAGTCAGGGTGGAGAGACTAAGGCCCGAGTTTTCTGCCGATCTGTGCTGCAGAGGGCTGAAAGGGGAGAAGGTGCTGGAGCTAAGGCGTGGAAGTGGGCACAGCCAGCTGCCATCTGGGGGGCGCCTTATGGATGCTGTGTTAGTCAGGCTTCCATTGCTCACATCAAATACCTGAGGCTGGGTACTTCATAAGAAAAGAGGTTTATTTAGCTCACACTACTGGAGGTTCAAAGTCATGGCCCGGCCAGCTCCCGTGGTGGCATCATGGAGGAGTCATGCTCAAGGATTACATAGCAAGACAGGAAGCCAGAGTGGGGTGGGACCAGGCTTGATCTTTTATAACAGTCCTCTCACCAGAAATAACTTGGGGTCCCCTGGGAACTTTAATCCTTCCAAGGGCAGTGCCCCCAGTGACCTAACTCGCTCCCACTTGGCCCCACCTCTTCCCAACACGCCAGCCTCTGGGGACAAACTTGAATGGCACCAAGCCATAGTGCATGCCAAGCGTGTCCCTGGCAGGTCACACATCTGGAAAACCACCCAGGGAGGAGGCTTCAGAGGCTGTCACATGGCCGAGGTCAAATGTAAGTTCACCTGGTCTCTCCTGCTGTGACCTGCTGGGACTCTCCTGGCTCTCCTCGCATGCGCCTCGGTTCCCCATGCTTGACCCTCTGACCTCCCCACAAGGCAAGGTGGTGCTCCCGGTTTCTGGCTGAGTGTCCTCTGCCCCCCTCTGGGTGTCCGTCATTCCCTGAATGTCCCCATCTCCAGGCCCACCTCCTTCTCTCTGTCTGCTGTGGGATCCCATCTCGCCCCGGGAGGCTCCCTCCTGGAGGTCTGCCACCCCCGCAGACCTGGCCTTTCTAAAATGGAAACTTCTCTTTCCCTCCAACCGTCTCTCTTGGACTTTCCTATTTCAGTTAGTGACCTCAGCTCTCTCTGAGCTGGAAATTTTAGAATCACTTTTGACTCTTTTCTCACTTCCTTTACCGATTTCTAACCACCTCTTGACTCTTCTCTTCCTCTCTATTTTGTATTCTCTTAAAATTTGATTTATTTTTTATTGTTGTAAAACATAAGTTGCCTAAAGTTTTAGGTTTTTTTTGTTGTGCGGTGCTGGGGGTTGAACCCAGGGCCTTGGACTTGGATACTTGGGAAGCAGACACTCTACCAACTGAGCTATAACCCCAGGCCAAAGTTTTCCATCTTGATCTTTTTAAGTATAGAGTGTTGTCGCATTATCCGCACCCGCGATGTGTGAACGCCACCGCCATCTGTTTCCAGAACTTGGTCCCCATCCCAAACACCAGCTCCAGGTCCTCTCCCGCTGGCCCCGCCCATCTCGGCTCCACCGACTTCCCGACTGCGAACCCGGGCTCCTCATGCCCAGGGCGTCCTGTCCTCGTGTGCCTGGCTCCTCTCGCTCAGTGCCAACCTTCCAGGTGGCCACGTTGCAGCCCCTTCCTGCCGGTGGATGCTGTTCGCTGGCTGCACGAGCCACTTGCTGCTCCTGTGTGTCTGCTGGGGACACGTGGGCAGTTCCACCCTTGGGCAGTGTGAGCAGCGCTCATGTGAACTTGGGTGGACAGGTATTTGTTTGAGTCCTTGCTTTTACTTCTTTGGGTCACATGCTTTGGAGTGAGGTGCTCCTCGGGCGGCAGTCCTCGGGGTGACTTGCTGAGGACCCCTCCTTCCTGACTCTTGCCCCCCACCCTCTGCGTCTGCTGTAGCCTCCGCCCTCAGGAGCCCCTTACGAGCCTCCTTATTTCCCTTCTGTTGCTGTCTCTCGCTCCCATTCGCTCCTCAAGAACTCATGCAAAAGAGGGTTAGGGACAGCTCTGTGCCCGCTCCCAAGTTCACGTGTTGAAGCCTGAATCCCCCGTGGGACTGCCTTTGGAAGGGCCTTTAGGAAGTGACTAGGGTCGTAATTGTGGGGCCCTAAACCTGAAGGGTTGGTTTCCATGCTGGACTTCCAGCCTCCAGATCCACAAGAAAA
The DNA here is from genome assembly GCA_020662805.1 of Glaucomys volans. Lineage (NCBI taxonomy): Eukaryota > Metazoa > Chordata > Mammalia > Rodentia > Sciuridae > Glaucomys > Glaucomys volans. The sequence continues at coordinate 40,815 of JAJEJO010000229.1, forward strand.
CGCATCTCTGCTGCTTCCGCCCTGGTCTGCGGGGTTCCCTGCAGCAGCCTGAGCTGCTGATGCAGACGGCGGGGCGGGCTTCCTCCAGATCCCACCACAGCACGTCCTTGCTTGGGACCTTCGGCGTGGCTCTGCTGCAGCCGAGGAAAAGGCCGACATTCTGTCATCTGAGGCTGGTGTGTTCTAATTGCTGCACTTTCCATGACCTCTCATTACCTCGGCCCCGACTTCCCTTCAGCCAAACCAGCATGCTCAGTCTTTCTGGAATATTCCCGCCTCTGAGCCCTTCTTGCCTCCTTCCACGTTGGAGCCTTCTGTCCTCTGTTGAGTCCTGTAGAACCTGCCCTTGGGGATGGCGAGCAGGGGCCCCGTGACTCTCTTCCCACGGAAGCTTACTGGACACCCTCTGGGGACACTTGTGCCATCTCTGTGCATTTGTGAGCGGACACACCGCCATGCAGGCCAGCGTCACGCACGCAGCTGCTGCGACTGAAACCTGCCCTGCGCTCACTTTATGCAGGTATTTAACAATAAAAAACAGAGAAGGCCCAAAGCGCTCATGCGGGTAGCGGATACGCAATGGCCCTTCAGAACACTCTGCTGGTTAACCCCTGTAACCCTGTTGGGGCCTCATGGTGCAGGTATAATCATTCTCTCCACCCACATTTTATAGATGAGAAAACTGAGAAGGGAGAGGTAAACATGCCAGAGTCACAGGTGACAGAGATTGGGTTTGACAGTCTAGCTTTAGAGTCTTTGCTCTGAACTACTGTATTTGCTCTGAATACTGTTCATCTGAGCATGGAAGCACATTCTGTCACATCACAAGATGTCCCCAGGGTAATTAATTCAATGGCCCAGTGCCTCACGGAGGAGTTATATTCTTCTCAGCTTCATGACCTGCCATCCTTAACCTCCTGGTTTTTGTGTTGATTATTTTACCTTTATGTAACAACACAGCTGCAGCAGCTCCGAGTATCACATCCTCAGCCAACATCACCAAAAGCTCAGAAAAAGAGAAAGTCCCTTCCTTGTAGCTCTTTTTAATAGTGGGGGAAACCTTCCCCAAATTCCCCCAGAAACTCCCCCTCATGTCTCCTCAGTCAGATAAAGCTACATGCTTGTCTATAAACTAATCACTTAGAAGAAACGGGGTTGCCATGGCGGCTTAGAACAATCAAGGTTTGCCCTGTTGCTGGGCCTCCTTCCCCTGAAGCACATGGCCCCGGCACGTGGTGAGGAACAGGACGGTATGCCCTGTCGCCTTGCCAGGTGGGGGAATCGTCACGTCCTAATCAGGACACTGACTCGGGGTGACTTGGCCGAGGTCCAGCACAGGTGAACGCGGTCTGTCCTCCACCATCCCAGCAAGTCTGGAAAGGAGCCCTTCTTTCCCAGCCTTGGCCAACTGCTTTGGGAAAGTTCTCGCTCCTGCCAGACGGTTCTTGCTGTCCCTTCTGGTGGCTGCGTCTCTGATAAAGGTTTCATTGGAATTGTTCCTCCCCTGCAAGCGTCAGGAGGCCCCTGAAGAGCCTGTGGACAGTCAAGCTGTTGGTCTTCCTTTGGGTGGAGCTGCTGGGGTGGGGAGCCGAGGTTTTCTCTCGTTTCCTCTCATAGATAAGAGGCTGTGCTGGGTCCATTCTGGAATGTCCCTGCAGGGCTGGGCCCCAAGGCCCCCTCCTGCAGGTCCAGCTCCCCTGCGTCCAGTTCCCAGTTCTCACGGGAGCCCTACACCCTTGCCCCTTCTTGGAGAGGTGCGGCCATGCTGGGAGGCAGACACCTGGGGCCCAATCCTGCCTGTGCCCCCCGCTCCCTGTTCTCACGGCCGGGGACTGTGCTGCTTGTGGTCACAGAGACTCTATTGGGGATCTTTCCCGGTGAAGGTGGGTGTCCAGGAGTGAGGCAGCCCAGGCCACATGTGGCGGCAGGTCAGAAGCCATGCCCGACTTCTCCAGAAATGGGAAAATTGGAGTGACTTCTTCCCTCCATTGGCTTTGACTCCTTGGCCTCTGTCCATCTCTGCATCTGCATCCACCGCAGGAGGCTCTTGCTGAGGGCCAGGCATGGGAACACGCCCATGGCTCACCCTTGTTCTTCCCCAGTCCCTGCACTCATGCTGCAGAGGGGAGGCTCCCCAAACCACCCGGTGTGTAGGGCTTTAAGTTCCCAGAGGTGTTTGCGTTTCAAGTTGGATCTCTGCACAATCTGGGCCTTTTAAGGGTGGTCCCTGCAGTGTGCCCTAGCGAAGCAGATGAGTCATTTTTAGGCAGGGGCTCTGCCTCCCCAGAATAGCCTAAATTTCTCCAGGGGAGGCCGTGACCCCTGGTCCCAGGACCTCTTACACCTGCTCTGAGCTCCAGGTCTCAGAGGAGGTTAGTGACCTCAGCCCTGAAAGGGGCATCTGGGAAGTCCCCATGAGCCGGGAAGAGCTGGCAGGGCTGCCTGCCCACCTGCACCTGCCAGTCACAGTGGGGAGCATGCTCAGGGAGTGGCTTCTCGCGACAGCTCCTGGTTATCAATGCCCTACCAACTGCCTGGCTCTTCTGTGCCAAAGACCGTGTCCTGGCGATTCCACTCATGAGTCTCCATTTGTGGTCACGATGGCCCCTTTTTAAGTTCATTGGAAGCACTGTCTGCAGTGGCCAGCTGGACCCTGCGTATGCACCTGAGGCCATTGGTCACCTACGGTGGGCAGAGGGGATGGCCATCTCTGGGGTCATCCCAGTCTAGAATCCACATGCTCAGCTTGGTGATACCACGGTCAAGCGGGCCTTTCTGTACCCGAGAGTCTTGTCTAACCTGGGGAGAAGCACCTGCCTCACACGCCTCACCAGGAAGAGGAGCTCCAGGCTCCCATGAGCAATCTGGAAATTTCTGGCTTTGGAATTCCCTGTGCTTCCCTTGGGCCCATCTCAGGAATCCAGTGTGAGGCCAGCAGGGACGCTCAGTGGAGGAGACTTTGCACTGTCCCTCTGTCTGCACCTGAGCCTGGCTTGGGGCAGGGCGAGGTGTGGGAACTATTTTAGTTACAAGTTAGAAAGGGGAGTTTATCACAAGGAGTTGGAGTCTCTCTCACAGAAGCTGTGATGAAGGGCTGGCAGGACTCGGGTGATCGGGACCTGTGACTGGCCTTGGCCTTGGTCTCATGGTGTCTCCCCTCCATGCCTCTGCATCACTTCTCTTTCCTTGGGGAGGGGATTGTTCTCCCCGGAGCTCCTCAAGGCATGGTCACAACTGCTCAGGAAGGGACATTGCTCCATCTGAGACAGCAGCTAAGGCTGAGCTGAAGTATCTTTGTCCTAAATTCCAATGCTGGCTGGGGACAGATGTCCGTGTCCAGGCAGGTGGACTGTAGTCATAGGACAGGGCCAGGAGACAGCCCAGCAGCTTTGCTGCACGTGTGTGGCTGGAGAGAAACCAGAGCAGCAGCTCCCAGGTGAGGCAGGGGAGAGGGGCCCATGGAAAAAGGGCTGCAGAAACGGCTGCTACTGTCACCTGCCCAGGGTTGTACCGAGAGGACACATTTTCCTGAGTGTCTTCCTGAGCGATGGACATTCAGGAGGCCAAGTGAGCACACACGTAGGAAACCAGTGCAGCTGGCAGCAACACCCAGTGCTGGGGATCAAACTGGGCCTAATGGAGGGTCAGCAAGTGCTCCACCGCCGAGCTACCCGCCCCAGTCCTCAATGACACTTTAAAAAAAGTTATGTATCTCGGCATATCAAATATACATTCCCTTGTATATTTGATAACTTTTTAAAATAATCAAAGTCATCATAAGGAAACTCTTTTGAAGTTCCTTATGTACCTTTTAAGGTTTGCCATTGTCTTTATTTTGAATGATATTATTGGATGCAAGGGTTAATAGGACCCCCTCCCCAGATTCCCACCCTTCCAGAGAGGATGGTTGCAGACGTTTAGTCCAGATGGGTGAGCCCCACCACTCCGGGACTGGAAGAGGAGGAGGAGAGACGCAGAATGACCCACAGGGAGAGGCTACGTAAAGACAGAGGTTGGGGTGATGCGTCCACAAGCCAAGGAAGGCCAAGGACTGCCAGCAGCAGCTGGAGAGGCCTGCAAGGACCCTCAGCTAGAGCTCCCTGGAGCCCGGCTCCCGCACACGCCTGCATTCGGGCCCCAGGCTCCAGACCCCCGAGCGAGCACACTCGTGCTGTTTAAGCAGCCAGTTCTCTGTGATGCAGCCACGGGGACTCTCCCGAGTCAGGGAGAGCACACTGCTTTTCTGCTCATGGCTGCTGAACGTCTTAGTTTATTCCTGCACAGAGGTCAACAGCACGGGCTCCGAGCACAAGCCGTCCTAGCTAAGCCTGGGCAGATCATCTAAGCTCTTTGTGACTCAGTTTGCACATCAGTAAATAGGGGTTGGGTGTCCTGAGAGGAAGGGATGTTTCCCTGTGCCCTCTGAAGGTTTCCTGGAATAAAGTGACAGGTTAAACCAAGGGGAGAGGCATGCAGACTTTCCATCATGCAGAGGGGGAATACAGGAGCGTGGTTCCCCACCAACCCCAGATTATTCAGGAACACCTGGACCCCTTGCTCTATGGGGGCGTGCAGACAATTGTGGGGGGTCATAAGTGATTTTTCAGGAGGACTCAGCAGGATGGGAGAACCGGGAATGGCACAGGACAGTCTGTTTGGCTGCAGAATGGACGATGGTTTGTTCACCGTTCTCCATGGAACCAGGGCAGAGGACAGCAGCGCCCTCTGACAAGTCTGCCCAGGTGTGTTGACAGACAGATCTCCCTTCCTCTGTCCATGGAACCTTGGGGAGGGTCAGAGGTACTTGTTTTTCCCGTGGGGGTCATGACATCCAGCAGACAGGAGGAGTCAGAGGGAAGCCTCCACCAGCACCTGAGGTGCTCTAAGCTCCTCTGATTTAAGATGCCAGCATGCCAGGCACCACCTTGGGGGGTGACAGTACCTGGACTCCTCATGCACTTGGGAGGCTGAAGCTAATGTATGCAGGTGCTCAGCGAGGGCCCCGCACACCCTCAGACCTTAGCACTAGCCAGACGCTCTTACCGTGACCCTCAGGGAGCCAAGGCAATGGTGGGGGATGGCGGGTCCAGCCAGCTGCGGGCTCCCACCCCCACTAGGTGACTAGGGGCCACTGAAGGGGCTGGGCTAGTGGGGGGCTGCTTGGGAGCCTTAAGCATGGCAGGGATAGCCGTTCTCTGGGGAAAACAGGCTCTGGGACAGGAACTGAAGCTGTTCTGGAGCCTCCACGGACCCTACAGAACGTCAGCCCAGAGACACCTGGCTCCCGGTCTAGGGGGGCTGTGTTCACCCCAGGATGTCTCCCCTGGATTCTCAGCCCGACTGAGGTTTGGCCTGATTCCAAGCCGTGCCCTATGCTCACATGTAGCCACAGACGCTGTGTCGAATAAAATAGACCCTTTTAAAGGCATTGTTCAATCATCCTGGCTCTCATTCTCGCACATTTTCTCAATTATGGGCACTAAAAGCAGAATCACCACCACATGGGCTTTGCTGTAGAACAGTTTTACATGTTGTGAAAGGGCGTCCCACTCAAAATGCCAGGAGCTTTTCCTACTGGAGGTGACCCCTCTGCAGCCCAAGGAGGCTGTCCAGACTGGCGACCACACCTCCTGCCCCGGGAGCTGCCACCTCCCCAGGGGCTGGTCTGCCATCAGCTTTGGTTGTCAGAAAGCCTGTGGCCACCCCACAGCTGGCTCTACTTCTTGGTCATTACACCAGGGGCCATTCTCCCTCTTGGACCCCCGAGAACAGGCTCCCCTTTCCCACCACAGCCCCTCCCCTCCCAGCCTCCTCCCTGTGACCTCCTCAGGGTCACTCCCACCAACCTCAGCGGTGGCCTTAACCCATCTGGGACCCCACGGCAGATGGGGTATCCAGCAGCTCCATTGGCTGACTGACAGTTGCCGAAACCTCACTCACCTGTCGGTTTCCCGTTTTCATTCTGTAACAGGAAAGGAGAGGCCCAAGGAGGGACCCAACAGGACCCTTGCAAAGACAGAGATTCCTCTCTTCCCACCCCCGACCCCGAGACTCTGTGCTGCCTGCTTACGTCGTCCCGGCCCCAACCCTCTTTCTCTTCCCTTTCATCCTGCAGGAAGTACCTAAGCGGTGCCACAGAAAGATCCAGAACTTAGAGTAGGTTGGACGTGGATTCTGTTTGTCCCACTCACTTACTTCGAGGCTTGGGCAACTTCCTTGGACTCTGATCCTCGGTTTCTTCATCCGGAGCTGAGAGAGGCAATTCCATCTCACTGGGCTTTTACAAAGATTAGGTGCCCAGGGCTTTGCAAGTGCTGCGTAAATATTAGATGAGCTTGCATCACATTAAAAGTTCATAATCATTACCCTGGGGGCAACCTCACACTGAGAAGCGAATATAACAGATGTGGAATTTGTCTTTTCCCTGGCCAAGGCACCTGAAAAAGAAAAGTGATCACAGCTCTCATTAGTGAAGTAAATTGGATTCTCAGGAGCTGCCTTCACTGGGAGGCCCTCCAGCAGCCCCGAAGACATCCCACTCCAGCGACCCCCAGAAGTCCTCACAGGGGTCTGTGTGTGTGTGTGTGTGTGTGTGTGCGCGCGCGCGCGTGCACCCGCGCGCGTGTGCTAGGGTATCCGCATGGCTTGTGTCCAAGCTCTCCTCCTGGGTGCTCAGGAGTACTGGGAGATGGGGTAGTGAGATATTTGGTGCTGGTGTATTAGCTACTGGTCCATACTGAGTACTCCAACACCTAACAGCTTAAAAAGCCAAACATTTATTATCTCACCCAGTCTCTGAGAAACTAGGACATGGCTTAACCAGGTGACTCTAGCTCACCGTGTCCCATGTGGTTGCAATGAAGCTGTTGCCCAGATCAGCACCACTGAAATTTTGGAATGGGCTGGAGGGTCTACTTCCAAGATGTGGCCAGAGTCCTCAGTTCCTTGATGGCTTTTGGTTGGGGACCTCCAAAGGATAACTGAGCCCCTCCAGACCCCATGCAATGTCCACAGGGCAATTGGCTCCCCTAGAGAAGGAGTCCTGAGAGGCAGGGTGTGACAGTATTACCAAAACAGAAGCTGCAGTGTTCTTTAAAAGCCTCAGAAGTGCCGGGCGCGGTGGCACACACCTGTAATCCAAGCGACTTGGGAGGCTGAGTCAGGAGGATCGTGAGTTCAAAGCCAGCCTCAGCAACTTAGTGAGGCCCTTAGCAACTCAGTGAGACCCTGTCTCTAAATAAAATACAA
>JAJEJO010000229.1:48162-65308 GCA_020662805.1 Glaucomys volans
GCAGGGAACCATCTTGGAATCTGGTTCCCACAGCTGCTAGGCACGGAATCCAAGCCAAGAGGCTTGGCCATTCCTGAGTGGCATTCCCCTTAGCCTGTGACAGCCAGAACAATTGTCCCCCACTCTGGGTGGGGGAGGGAGGCTCTCCTAAGTACAGCAGACTAGGTTGTGTCAAATAAAGATTATTACACCAAGTAGATCCAGGCAACTCTCCCTTAATGCACCTGTGGACTCCTGGCCTGGGAGGTTCCGCCAGTTGCCTCAATACTTAAAGAAGCATCACAGGAGGCCAGTGTTTCTGGCTAAGCTCCTGTGCGAGGCCCCAACAGACCATGCCAATATCAAAATGGAGTCACTCACGCTGAAGTAGCAAGCTGAATCTAAGCCATTTCTGAGTTAAGAGCCTAGTTTCCTAAACAGACCTCTTTCAATTGGCCTGATAGTGAGATTCCCTCTGCCTTAATCACACAGAAAAGGCAACTGGAAGCCACCCGAGTAATCTGTTCTTCTCCTACTGCTGTCCGCTTGTCCCCACCTTCTGAGAAAAGTTATTTTGAAATGACTTATCTACTTTTTTTTTTTCTGCTTTCTTCAGCTCGTTGCCGTCTACAAAACCAACCTCCTCTGCTTGGTCCACTGGAATCCTGTTCTCTTTTATGAAATGAAGTATTGCCCCATGCTACAATAGAAAATAAAGCCTATTAGGATCTTAAATGAAATTGCTGTAATTCTGTCCTTCGCCAGGGCTCATCCTCATGCTAACCCCACTTCCCATTTTCCCAGTCTCAGTGGTTCGAGAAGGCAGAGTGTTCCTTCTGATTCCCACTGAGGGAACCTCAGGACCTGTCTATGTAATCTGGAGGTCCAGCACCAAATGAAGTATGTGGCCCCTTGTTCAAAGTTAAGAATGTCAAGATAGCAAAAGAAGCGGGGCACGATGGCTCACACCTGTAATCCCAGTGGCTCGGGAGGCTGAAGCAGGAGGATCCTGAATTCAAAGCCAGCCTCAGCAAGGGCAAGGGGCTAAGCAACTCAGTGAGAACCTGTCTCTAAATAAAATACAAAATCTGGCAGGGAAATTAAAACAAAACAAAACAAAAACAAAATAAGCAGTTCATGCAAGTAAAAAGTATTTAATAAAAAAGAAAGACAGCAAGAACAAAAATGATTAAAAAAAATAGGGCTGGGGATGTGGCTCAGCGGTCAAGGGCCCCTGAGTTCAATCCCTGGTACCACTCTCCCCAAAAAACATAGCAAAAGAATATTACCAAGCGTGGGAGCCTTGGAAGCAGGAGGCCCTTGTGAGTGCCCAGGCCACACACCACTGCAACCCGCTGTGTGTGTGGCAGAGACATAGGCCGACCTGCCATGGTGAAAGCGTGCTGTAGTGGGTTTGTGCCTGTATCCCAGGGTCTGGGCACTAAACTGTCCGTTCTTGGCCAAGGCCTGGAATTTCCAGCCTTTGTGAGATGCTGCTGTGGTTAGGGTCTGCACAGCCAGCCCTCGCCATGGAGGTCCCAGGGGAGGGCTCCCCAGGGCAAAACTGCCTCACACCCCAGGGTCTCAAACATTTATGGAACCCCTTATTAATCTTTACTTGGTTTTAAATACAGCTCTTTATTCTACAACTCAGAAAAAAAAATCACATCCAGCCTGAGTACAATTCCAATGAGGAGCCCTTTCTGCTTAATTTAAATTCTCTCTCTTTCTGTTTTATTTTGTTTGTTTGTTTTGTTTTGTTTTTTTGGTACCAGGGATTGACCACTGAGCTGAACTGCTGAGCCACATCCCCAGTCCTTTGTTTTCTATTTTGAGACACAGTCTCACTAAGTTGCTTAGGGCCTCACTTAGTTGCTGAGGCTGGCCTTGAAACTTGTGATCCTCCTGCTTCAGCCCGGGACCTGCTGGGATTACAGGCATGTGCCATCATGCCCACCTAAATTCTCTCTTTAAGTGAGATATTTCTTAAAGACACCTCAGCTATGTGTGTGTGGAAATGACCTGCAGGGACCCTTCCTCCCCGAGTCCTTCAGATGTGCCTCCATTCTAAATTCTAAAGAAGGTGCACACTTGGGGGGAACTCCTTCCTGAATGAGCACAGAGAGGTTTCCATGAAAGTTAGAAGCGACATGGGACCCAGGAGACCTGAATCCCGGTCCTGCAGCCAAAGGCACAGCCCTACCATCCTCCCAGCAGGCACTCATCGAGCACCTGTTTGGGCCAAGCACAGGGCTCGGTGCTGGGTGTGCAGTGGGAACTAGACAGCCTCGGCCTCTCCGCTCAAGGGATTGTCCTGGGGCTTTGGCTCACTCAGCTGCAGATAAGAGGTTGAAGTAAGTCAGGGCTCCAGGCCTGGGAGGAGAGAAGATGCAGCTCTTTCCACTAACCTCAGATTGAAGCCCAGCATTTCTTTCCATTATAAATGTAGGCCACAAATCGAAGCCCTCGGTAGTGCATCCCCAGCGCGTTACCACCAGTGGAGGTCACAGATGTGTTCGTGCCACCATGCAGTTGCTCCAGGTGTCTGAAATGGCATGTTCCTTCACCATCACTTGGAAACTAAGAAAGATGTGAGACCAGGCCAGGTGCAGTGGTGCACCCTGTAACCCCAGAGGCTCAGGAGGCTGAGGCAGGAGGGTCACAGGTTTGAAGCCAGCCTCAGCAACTTAGTGAGGCCCTGCCTCAAAATAAAAAATTAAAAGGGCTGGAGATGTGGCCTATTGGTTAAGCACCCCAGGTTCAATCCCTGATACCGAAAAAGAAAAAAGAAAAAGAAGATGTGAGACCAGCTGCTGACCACACACTGCACCTCTGCAGCTGTCTGGCAATGTCCCTGGTCTCCTTGGACCCCATTTTACTCATTCAGAAGTAGTATTGGCAGTCACCAAACTTCCAAAGGCACAACTAAGCTGGACTGCTGGGACCCCTCTGTGTTTCACATCTTGCAGATGCTGATGTGGAGCAAAAGTGGGGGGGCTTCATCACGGATGGGGTGTTGGCCTTTCTTTGATGGCATCCCTCCTGTCTGAGCTGCAAGTGACAGGCTCTGGGGCTTGATGGGTGGAGGGGAGGCACCCTGGTGCTCTGCTCTTGAAGAAACTGCTGCAGGGGCCCTGTGAATATGCGTCAGGAAAAAAGAATAAAAACCCCGGGAAACTCTCTATGCACATGTGAAGGTACCAGGGGAGGTGACCTCCCAAGGGCTCCACCTTCCCTAGTCCTAGTCATTTACAGGAGATTCAGTCCTCAGAGGAGCCTGGGAGGTGGTTCTCTATCCCCATTTAACAGATGAGGAAACTGTTCGTTACTAGAGATGTCTCGAGACTTTCTCTGGGTAACTGTTTGTCAGCGACAGAGCTAGCACTTGAATGTCAGGGTGGCCTCACGGAGGCTCATGGGTGTCTGGGGACTCAGACAAGGCATCACATACCAAGGGTGACCAATTATGGTGCAGACGAAAGGAGCTTTGGAAATTCAAAGCAGCATTCACCTTCATCTAGGGTGGTGCAGGAAGCCTTCCCCAAGGTGGAGCCTAGCAGATTCAGACGCGGGGAGACGAGAGAAAGCTGAGACTGAACATGGAGGGTGGGGACAGTGAGGGGACCTGTGTGGAAAGACCTAAGGATGTGTCCTTAGAGGTGGAAGGAACCAGAGAAAGAAGAGGCTGGAGGCCCAGGGCAGATGGGTGCTAGCTTGACTGCCAGACGGAGCAGGTCACACTGATGGGGACCAGAGGAACCAGAGCTGACAAGGAGCAGCCTGGAGACAGGACTGGCTGGGCTGAGAAGGGCTCTCGCCCCAGAGTGAGGCAATTACGTGGGGACAGCAAGCTCAGCAGAACTCCATGTCCGGTTGCAGAGGCGAGCATCGGGAGGGCCCAGCGGAGCATGTAGATAGGGAGAAGACGCCGCAGGAGGCCGAGAGCAGGAACACGTCATGGCACGTCCCCAAGGGTGCCAGAGGGGAGGTCGAACTGGCCTGACGGAGGCCTCCCTAGAGCCAGACTCCCCAGGCTGCTCCAGGTCCCACAGTGGATCAGCCCCTGCCCCAGGCCTGCTGGGCTCTTTTTTCCTTTTCCAACAATTTAGCCCCATAACTGGTGGGAGCAGAAGCTTTGGCCACTTGCTGGAGGCCTGGAGCCCACTGTGGTCGCATGGAAGGACCAGCCTCAGGCGTGGGGAGGATCGCATCAGTTCACAGGAGGTGACAGAGAAGTGGCAGGTGGATCTTCCTCCTCCTTTGCAAGTGGCCAGTCACACTGAGTTAATGAGAAAAAGGGCCGTGGAGGCAACTGTGTCCTTCAGACTCGAGTCCAGCTGCTCAGACCTCAGCTCTGCCCATTCCTGGCTGGGAGACTTTGGTAACCTACTTAATTTCTGTGTGCCTCTGTTTTCTCATCAGTTAAATGGGGGATATTCCTGGTCCTCACTTCAAAGGATTATTCAGGTTGAATTAAAACATGAAATACTAATAATGCAGTTGGTCCTTAATAAATAGGTGTTTAATGGCTGAGGGTTTTAGAAGAAAACACCCCAAGGAGAAAATCAGAGATTATATTTTTATTTTTGCATGTGAAATGGCAAAATCTAGATAAGGAAAGGCCTGGCTTCATTCCAATACAGTCCATTCAAAATGGTGGAAGAGAGAAAAAGAAAGAGAGAAAGAAAGCAGCAAGCTGCTGGAGCCGTGGTGGGGGTGAGTTCGGTGGCCGTTCTGGTGACTCAGCAGTGGTCCACGTCCCTGAGAGGGGAGTGGGGTGACGCTGCTCATAGAGCAGCTACCGAACTCCTAGGGCAAATCAGCTGTTTTCAACGTCTGGAGACTCCGGGCGCCTGGTCTGGGTTGCTTCTGTCAGGCAGCTGTGGGCTCCCCTCCCTTTGTGACTGGGAGTGGAGCTGGCGAGGCCCGGGTGGGTACAGAGCTTAGGAGCTGTTCTCTGCTGATTTTGGCAGCCTAAAGGTTGGGCTCCTGGCTTGTCACCTGAGGTCCCCATCTGGGGCTAACCCCAGGCCTGCTCTCCTGACTGCCCCCTTGTCAGCTCAGGGCCTCCCTGCCTGGACTGCTGTCTCAACCCCACCCCTTCCCTTGGCCTGGGAACTGGGAGGGGCAGAAGAAAGGCACAGGAGGGGAGACTGCAGGTGGGCACCTGCCCCGCGCCAGGCTCGGGAGGAGGCTCTCTACGGGGTGTTTCCTCCACATGCAATCACCATGCCTGGATTTCAGGTAGGCTTTATGTGCCCATCACGTAGACAAATAAACCAAGTCACAGAGATTAAGGAACTGGCCACAGTCACAAGAGGAAAAGGATTCACAGTGGGAACTGCAACCTTCTGGCTGCAGAAGGAACTGTTCAGGGAGAATGGTGGCGCAGGCCAAGGTGGGTGGGGGAAAGAGCGAAGGGGAGGAGGGGAAGCTCCTGAAGATCATTGGGGCGGGTCTGGAGGTAAAGGCCACTTTGAGGAATCCCTAAAGTCAGATCTGATCTGACCACTGTGACTCCTGGTGTGTGTGCCTGTGTGTGTGTGTGTGTGTGTGCGCGTGTGTGTGCGTGTGTAGCTGATTCAGAGCTGTTGACTCTGTGCTCTGGGGTCTGGGTTTCTTTGCGGGAGGCATGGCCTTGTGCATTGTGTGTCCTGAGGAAGGATCTAAGCCCCGGGGCAGCCCTCTCCTTTCATCCTCAAGGGGGCTTCTCCTGGCTCTGGGCTGCTCCTGCCACCTGCCCCTCTGAGCCTCTGAGAAGAATTCCGTAGTAGCTGAGGACACTGTCCCAGCCTTGACTCTCCTCTCAGCGCTCTGCCCAAGCCTCAGGGAAGTCTGCACACTGACCAAGAGGAAGCCAGGCCCGATCCAGGAGTCGGAGGGGGAGTTCTGGGGAAGTCAGAGCAGGAGGTAGCACTTGCCGCCCCCACGGGGAAGACCCTGAGCTTGACACAGGCAGCAGCTGGCCAGGTGTTTGTTGCTTTTGAAGATAGGCAGGGAGGGATGGAGCTGGGGAAGCTCTCCGCTGACCCTTTCTCACCCTGGACAGATCCCTTTCTGGAAGCTCATGGGCTCTTGCCCTGATTGAATGCCCAGCCGCAGCTCCAAATAACAGGGTCACAGAGGACCTGTGAGCGCAGGAAACAGGATCTTGACAACTCTGTCTCTCCCACTGAGCAACTGGATGACCTCGGGCAAACTACCTACTGGCTCCGATCATGAACTTCCTATTTGTGAGAAGGGTTGATCTTTGCCCTTCACAGAGAAGCCTGAGAATCAAACTGGGCAACAAAAGAGAAGCATCTGCTCACAGCAATCAGACCCCAGAGAAATGCAAATTAGAGCCCCCCAAGATGCCACTGCACATGCCCGCGGAGCACCACCTTGAAAGAGATGGACCGCATCAAAAGCTGGCCAAGATGTGACCCTGGAAGCCTCCTCCATTGCTCGTGGGAATGCAAAACGGTGCAGCCACACTGGAGAACCGTTTCCTGAAGAGTTCACCACTGTCTACATCTCACCAGACGAAAGCAGAGTCCGTGCTGCGTGATCCTATTTTGATAAAATTCTAGAAAATGCACTCTAGTCATTAGTGGCAGAAAGCAGATCAATGACTTCCTGGAGACAGAGGGGCAGGAGTGACGGATGACAGAGGAGCGGGAGGAAGACGTGGGGATGGTGGTGGCTTCACAGACTCGCACTTGATTAAATAGGCAGGTTTGACCCTGCGGGGGGACCTGCCATGCTGTGCGGTAGTTGCTGATGGGGGGACCTGGACAGGGGAGCTCAGATTTCTCACTGCACCTGCTCCTCCATCTGTCCCCAAGGAGGAGCTGGAGGACAGGGAGGGAGTCCTGATGGCTGCCTGGAGCAGGGCCCCAGGGACCACGTCACAGACCTCGGTTTCAGAGCTGGAACACAGGACAGGGAGGTGAGCCGACCCCTGGGAGGTGCCCAGGAAGCAGTCTGGAGTTGGGGAAAGAAGAGGTGACATATTGAGCTCCGGTGCCACTTCCCTCAGGGCCACTGCTCAGGGCTGTCTCTCGGGTAGGGAAAGGTCTGAGACCCCACCCTCCACAGGACAGGGCAGGGGACACAGGAAGAGGGAACCTCCGTCCAGGAGACTGTTTCTGAAGTCCAGGGGGCAGAGCAGGTGAGATGTCCAGAGCAGGAGGAAATGAAGGGAAGGAACCACGGCCTGTGTTTTAGCTTCCTGGGATTGCCATAACAAAATACTGTGGGAATTGATTTCAGAGAGGTTACGTGACCTGCTTAAGCTAGCACAGCTCTGAATGCTGCAGCTGGAAGCCAGCCAGATGCCCCTGTCTTTTTCCAACATTCAGCATGGCGTAAAAGTCAGGACGGCTTCACAGTTGACCCCTCCCACACCACACCCAGTATCCTCAGAGAAGGACCGTTCAGCAGGGGAGAGAAGGCCAGGGAAGAGTCCTTGAGGAAAAGAAGCAGATCTGTGAGCCAGGAGAGATGCTTTCGACAGGAAAAGCCTGTCAGAGAACATCCAGGCCCCCAGAGCCAGAGCAGACAGTGGCCATAGCTCTGGGGAAATCACTGAGCCACCGGGAGAAAGGAGGGACCCAGTGTGGGCAGGGGCATCTTCCTGGGAGCTGCTGATGTGAATGGAATGCTGAGGATGGATGGCTGCAGTGACCTGAAGATGCCCAGAGAAAGGTCTCTGACACACAGCTTAGGAAGATCAGCAAGGAAGGGGCAGCAGGTGACAGGTGGCGGCTCAGGTCTTGCGAGGTCACAGAGGATACTAGGGGGCCTAGCTTTGGGAGAAAGAGCCCTAGTGCCCCTGAGCCCTGGGCCTTGCCTGGGGGCAGCAGCATGCAGGGCTCCTGGCTGTCGGGGTGACTGGGCTCACCCTATGGATCAGGGCAGAGCAGGAGGTGCAGGAGCATAGCAGGGAGCCCTGGCTGCAGGGCCCCCAGATGGCTGCGGCTTCACAGGGGCCCTGCCACTTCTAGCGAGTGACCTTGGGCACAGTACTTAACCTTTCTGGCCCCTCTGGGTGAGTAATTGTGGCTTTTATCCATTCTGAATTCACTATAGCATCCAGGATGGAGAAGGAGCCTAAAATGGATTCGCTTCATTCATTCTTTCAAACGTTCATTGATCACCTATCGAACTTGACCTGTTCGCCCCACCCCCATTTATCCCATGAACCCCAGGCTCTGCAAGCAGGGGCGTCCAGGTCCTCCCTGCACCCTGCCAGGCCGTCATCTCCCTCCCATGCTCACTCACCTGTGCCCTAGTTGCTCGACCACCTGTAGCCTCCAGAAAGTACTAGCCTCCCAGGTGCTTCTGAGCCTCACAGGCTGGCCCCTCCTACCCACGCCTCAGTCAGCCTCATCCAGTTGCCTCTTCCTTCCCATCTCTCTGCAGAGCGAGTGGGGCCACCGCTGGGCTCCCAGCCCCTCATGAGCAGGCCTCCAGTCCAGTGGTTTATCACGTACGCTACGGTCTCGGCTTTGCAGACAGGGGACTCCCAGAAGGACGATGTGTGATTCTTGTCTTGCCTTCTTCTGCCCTGCAGCTAGCACAGCGCCTGGCACAGACTGGAGCTGAGAAAATGCTCCAGGCAGAAGGAAATGAAGGTTGCTACATAGTATGTGTTAGGGTTTGAGCTGTGTCCCAACAAAGCTATGCTGCAGTCTGTTACCTGAATCGTGTCTTCCCCAGCATTCATAGGTTGAAGTCCTGACCCCCACTACCTCAGAATGTCACTGGATGAGATAGGGCCTTTAAAGGAATAATTCAGTAATCCAGCACCAGGGGGTCCTTTTAAGAAGGGATCAGGACAGATGTGCACAGAGGCAAGACCGTATGAAGACACAAAGAGGAGACAGTCATCTGCAAGCCAAGGAGAGAGGCCTTGGGTGACCCCAACCCTGCCGGCACCTTGATCTTGGCCTTCCAGCCTCCAGAACTGTGAGAAAATAATATCTAATAAGCCATCCAGTCTGTGACATTTTGTTATGGCAACCTGAGAAAACTAATTCCTATGACCCAGTGCCTCAGAACAACCCTTATTTGGAAATAGGACTTACAGATGTGGTTAGTTAAGATGAGGTCACACTGGAAAACCCCTGTCACTGGTGTTCTTCCAAGAAGCCTACATCTGGACATAGAGACCCGGACTGGGGCTCACCCAGCCCTCCTGGGCAGGTGCAGGGCTTGACCTCCTCCCAGGCTCCTTGCTGAGGGGACACTGCTGTTAGAGCCCCACAGCCAATGGGAGGGAGGATGCAGGGCAGCCTGGGGGAAAGCCCTTGCCCCCCTGCAGAACTGAGAGCTCCCTGGGGATGGCGGGCTCATGGCTGTGGCCGCTCTCCCTCTCGGGAGCCCTTGTCTCCCAGGCTTTTCAGGTATGGGGCCTGTCCGTGGTGGCCTCGGGCACCACCATGTAGCAAGGCCGTGTGCACAGGTGGACCCTTGCCTTTCCCCAGGCTCCTTGCTCTTCTGAGATCCTGGTGGCGCTCATGCATGTGACCCATATTCCCAGGATCCCTCAGGATATGGTCCCTCTCCTAAGGTGTGCTCTGCTGGGAGGAAGTGGGCGACGGAGGCAGCCTGGAGCTGTAGAGGCTCTATGGCTCCTCCAGGGACTCCTGCTGCTCTGCCCTGGTCGAGCCCACCTGTCTGCCCTCCTCCCAGCTCCCCTTGTGCAGCTGGCTTTGCAGGCCCAGGGGCCGAGAGATCCTCTGTATCACCTCCGCTGCCCCGACAGGTGCCCTTGCTCCCAGGAAAGCAAAGTTGACATTGAATTCAGCTGAGGAGACTCTGGCCAAGGGGGATCCTGCTCCTCGGTGAGGTTGCTGTCTCCAGAGCCCCAGTATGGAGTGTTTCATGGTCTGTGACCTGTGGAAGAGGTCAACTCTGCCATCCCCCAGAACATGGCAGGGGACAGGGTAGGGGAGGAAGGAGAAAGGAAGAATGAGAAGGAGGGCCACAGAAGGGGGAAGAAGACAGAAGAGCAGCGGAGAGCAGAAGGTCCCAGCCCTCGAGGCCATGGACACAGGTACAACCTGGCACTGGCACCCTGCCCAAGAATTTGCCTGGCGACCCAAAGAATCCCAGGATCTCCACTCAGACTCTGGAAACTCTGTGGGACCCAGGGCCTTCTGGGCCCCGGCTCTGTGATCTGGCACAGAACACTTCCCATAAGGGGGCCGAGCCAAAGGGCCGTGTGCAAGCAAGGCCAGGCCTCCAGTGGAGATGCCCGGATGAGGCGCCACAGCCGCAGTGCTCTCCCAGCTGCTTGGCCCTCCTCAGTCTTGCCACCTGTTTCCAACACCAGTCCCAACACTCCTCCGGTACCTCCTGTCAATGGCATGTCCACTGCCATCTGCAGTGGCTCCCACCACACACATGTCCACCCCTCTGTGACTTCCTCTGCGCTTACCCACTGAACTACAGTTGGCAGAGCCTGCCCACATGCCCCTTCCTCCGGGAAGCCTTCCTCCCGGCCTCCAGCAGAACAGGTTTCCGCTGCTCCCCCTGCCACACGTGGCTATTTTAACCCAGGCTCTGACGGTCAGTGCTGTGTAGTGACCAAGGTTGTGACTGCCATGGACACGTTCCAGCTCCACTCCTTCCTCCATAAATGACCTTCACAGAGCCATCTGAGGCTCAGTTTCCCATCTGTGACCGGAAATGTTCCTTGCAAAGCGGGTTAACAAGGTAGTTCACTCCACACCCAGCCAGGAAGAAAGGACAGTTCTCAGGCCAAGGCTGCGGCCCAGGACACATCTCTCCCTTCCCGGGGACTTGCCCTGTCTGCATCTCCCCGATGTCCGCATGCCTTTGGCTCTTCCGCAGTCAGCTTCCCTGGCTGCAGGGTCTGCAGTGTCACCTGTGGTCATTCCCGCTGCTGCAGTTTTCCTGTCCCTTAACCATGTTCGGCATACCGTGTGTCAGTGTCGGTCACCGTCTCCTCCCTTAGAGACACCACCCTGGTCTGGGGATCCAGTGTTGGCCCAGGCACTAAGCTGGTGTCAGTGCCCTGGGCTCCTCCTCTGCTTCTTCCTCCCCTGGGACACGATGGGAGGACCCATTCCTGAGCCGGGTTGATCTGTTCTGATGACAGAAAATAAACTCAGTGATCTATTCTTAGCCTCTCTTAAATAGGCCGAATGAGAAATGGATTTGGAGCAGCCACTTGGGCAGGCGGCCAGATCTCCAAGAAGGCACAACCGTAGATTTTGTTTCAACAGGCCGGGAAACACAGGGCTGTGAACACACCGCCACACGGCCACCTCCAGTCCCCGTCCCTGTCGTGGCTGGTGGGAAAGACAGGGGCGTTTCAGGTGAGGCTCCACAGAGGTAAAGCTCCCGGGCCACTCTTGTTTCCTCTGGAAGTAGCCCCGCCTGGGCAGCATCACCCTTCCCATATCACAGAGGAGGAAACCGAGGAGGCTGACCTGCCTTTGGCTGTGGAGCTGGTTCATGGTAGGGGGATGGAGCTGGGGACCAGTCGCATCGTCCAGGCCCCGTCTTCACATTCTCCAGGCAGGCTGAGGCCAAAATGATTCACTGGTGGTCCACCTGGACACCCTGAGTCCCTCCAGCAGCCTCTGGCACTGTGGTTGGGCCATTTGGTTCATATCCTTTCAACCTCTAGAGACAGGTTTGGTTCAAAAATCTCAAATTTATCCCCTGTTGACCTTCTGTCTTGGGAATCTCATCAGAATTCTTTGAGGCAAGAATTGCTGCTGGACACGCTGGACTTGGGAGAGAAGGGGTCATGGGAGGGATGAGACTTGAGTAGGAGCTGGCAGGTCTACCAGAAGGACAAAGACCACACCCAGGTCAGTGCCCTCTGGCTGGCACCCTGTCCTCTGCCTCTGGCAGAGTAGCATGAGGGGGACAGGGAGGATGCCCAGTTGCAGGCCACAGAAAAGTGTCAGGCTTAAAACAGCCCTTCATTCATTACCTTATCAACAGGGAGAAATGGCTTCAACACTTTGTCGAGTTCAGGGTCAAGCTGTGTGATGCAGAAGGTCCCAGGGCAGAGGGTGGAGGGGGAGCTGCCACCAGTGTCCTTTAGCTCATGACAGAACAGACCCAAGCCTTGCTGTCTTTGACAAAGGCTAATTTTGCATCCAGCATCTCAGGACTTGCTGAGGTTGGGTGACCTGCTAGCTGGCTGTCTAAGGTACAGGTGTTCCCAGCTGTAAGCAGATCCTAGAGCTCGATGTGGATATTTACACAAAATACTGGTGTGTGTGTGTGTGTGTGCGCGCGCATTTTCTTTAAGTTAGAATTGAATGCCTAGCAGTCAACTTTAGGGTAGCAACTATGGTTTGCAAAGTGCTTTCCCACAATGGCCTCCTTGGATCACCCTGTGGCTGTTACTTCCTACATATTGACAGAGCGTGGGACTCTGCTCCTCTTCTAGGAGTTTCTCTACGTCAGCAGGGGCACTGAAGCCAGGAGCACACCTCCCAGAGCACCTCAGTTGCGTCTGATTTTTAAGAACTTATCACAAAACAACTTTCAGCCACATGAGATCTCAGTCGCACAGATTAGATCGTAACTTTCACTCTTCTGTGGCATTAACTTCTCCAGATCGCGGTCAGAGGTTGCGGGGTTCAACCACAGCATCCCTGTTCCAGGCACAGGGAGCGGGAGGCTCATTTGCAAAGCTGTGAGAACTTCAGTGTCTTGTTTATTTTATTTTATTTTTTAGGAGTTTGATGTTGCTGTAACCGAATGCTGCAGGCTGGGTAACTTACGAACAAAATAAAAGTATTTCTCCCAATTCTGGAGGCTGGGAAGTCCAAGCAGTGCGAACACCTCAGGGGACTCTGTGTTGCGTCGTAACGTGGCAGAAGGGCAAGTGAGCTCAGGCACGGGAGAGAGAAAGTGGGCTGAACTTCGTCTTTATCAGGAACCCACTCCCTCCATGCCCAACCCACTCCCTCGTCTACTTAGAGGGCAGAACCCTCGTGACCTAGTCACCTCCTGAAGACCCATCTCAGGGTACAATGGCAATTACATCTTCATGTGGGTTTTGGAGGGGACGTTGAAATCAAAGCATTTAGTGAAAACCCAAAGATATGGATGTAGATACATTTTTTTCTTCCCTTTCCCTAGAATCTCGTTTTCCCAGGGACTGGGACAGTTGGCTTTATCTTACGTTCCGTCATTGGCCGGAGGCTGAGTGTGTTTCAGTGTCTGTGCTTCAATCACAGTTAGGACTCTGTCCCCGTTCAGGGCACTCCTAGATCAGGGAGTGCTTTCCCACAATGGCCTCCTTGGATCACCCTGTGAGGGAGGATGGTGGCTGTTACTTCCACCTTGACTGAGCGTGGGACTCTGCTCCTCTTCTAGAAGTTTCTCTACATCAGCAGGGACACTGAAGCCAGGAGCACACCTGGCACGGTGTGGCATGGGGAGAGGTGACAGGTAGGTTGCAGCAGCCACTGTGATGAAGTCAATGAGATGACGTGGCAGTTGAGGGAGGCCCGTGAGGCAGAGGGGCCCCAACCCACCTGGGCGTACCGGAGAATGCTTCCTGCAGGTGACAGCTGGGGGCAGGCAGCCCAGTGAGGAGGGCAGGGGCAGCAGCAGGGGATGAGAGCTTTGGACCCTCAGCAGGCGTGGCTTGGGGAGGTGGACCTCGGAGCGTGGCAGTGGGGAGGGACCCAGCCCTCCTCCAGGGCTCGTGCACACTGGGCCCCTGATTTTTTTTTTTTTTTAACTTTTTTAAAGAGCAGTTTCAGGTTCACAGCAAAATTGAGAAGAGACAGAATGTTCCGGTCTGGTGCAGCCCCTGTGCCAGCAATTCCCACGTTTGTTCCAAGACTGGACCACCACACCCCATCACCCCTGAAAGACTTTGAGTGGGAAAAACATTCTCTGGCCACCTTTCACTTCTTCCTGGTGCCGAATCACAGCTGTTAAGAAACAAGGAGTGGTGCAATTTGTTATTTAGCATTTCCCCTCAGATACCCTCAAGAGGATGCCTTCCTGAAGGGAAAGAGGGCGAGCAGGAGGGTACCACGAGGAGGCAGACAGCACAAGGAGAACCTTGGGGCCCCAAGCAGAGGAAGGAGTGCGGGGCTTGTGGTGGGAGGCGTTGCCACAGCCCAGGTCAAGAGTGCAATGTGCTGGGCATGGTGGTGCATATCTGTAAGCCCAGCAGCTCGGGAGGCTGAGGCAGGAGGATCACAAGTGCAAAGCCAGCCTCAGCAACTCAGTGAGACCCTGTCTCTAAATAAAATGAAGAAAAGGCTGGGAGGTGGCTCAGTGGTTAAGCCCCAAGGGGGTTCAATCCCTGGTACCCAAAACAGTGCAAATGTTCTGAAGGCAGCTTTGGGGAGAGGGATCTATAGGGCTGTACCCCAGTGGGCGAGTGGAGGAGAGAACCAGTGGAAGGTTCTGGAGCTCGGGTCCAACTCTCAGAGTCCTTCTGAACTGGTCAGGGTGTGTGTGTTGGGGGTCGGGGGGAGTGGCATGTGATTTCTTTTTGGTGCTGGGGATGGAGCCCAGGGCCTCGCGCAGGCCAGGCAAGCACTGGATGTCCTAGCCACATCCGAGCTCATGGGCAGTTTATAGAAGGACTGGGTGATCCTTATGTGCACCAAGGCTGGGGAGTCACTGAGGTGCAGGAGGAGTTCACAGCTCCTCCAAGGGCTCTGGCTTGGGGAGTGAGATCATGGGCTGGAGCCTGGGAGAGCGGCAGACAATCAGGGAAGTCGATTGTGTTTGGAGTGAAGGAATGAAGAAAGACTAGAAGCACTCGGGTGGTTCTTGTTTACTGTTTAAAGCGTACAGGGAGAAGCCAGAAACAGGGAGGCATTTATTTGGATTGGAAATTAGATCGAGGACACCCCAATTCCTGTCTCTCTCTGAATGGGAAGGATGCATGTGGTAGGTCATGGGGCGTTTCGGGGTCTGTAGGGAGGCAGCTGGCTTTCAGGCTGAGCACCAGGATGGGAGGTGTGGGGTGCGCGTGGGCTGCGGACAGTCACAGGTGAGCCTTAGCCGCTGCTGGGGCCGAGCCAGCCGGCCTCCCTGCCTCTGCACCAGGTTCTCGCCCGCCCAGAGGCGCCTCCTACACGTTTCGTAATGGTCTCCGGTGCAGCCTTCGCATTCCACTTGTTCCTTGGATAACGAGCTCGGCCTCGGAGCAAAAAGAAAGCCCCGTGCTCGGTAAGTGTCCAGGCGGGGGCTGTCTGCTCCCGACCCCCAGGCAGGCCCGTGCAGGCTCAGCAAGGGTCGGCGGCCAGGCAAGCGGCCCTTGGTGACCAGAAACCCAGCTTGTGTTGGCAGGAAGGTCTTCGGTGAGCAGAGCTGACTTTGCTCGCGGTCGAGTGCAGCTCATCGTCAGTCCCTTGCAGGGGGGTGGGGGGTGCTTTCCCCAGAGAGCAGTTTGGGGGCTCCAGACGTTGGAACGCCAGCCGTGACCCGCCTCAGAGGCTCCCTGCTCCAGCCTCTGACACTGAGCGTGATCAGCCTTATTCGTTCATTTATTTCACTACTGGGCAGCTCGGAGAGAACTGTGCTGATGGTGGGGCCACCGAGTTCCAGTGACACCTCAAGTCGTCACGGGGGCCTGGTGCGGACAGCGCCACCTGCACTCACAGCCGGGAGGATTCTGTCTGGAAATCAAGGCTGTGCTTTTGCGTGGGGGGTCTTGGGAACTGGGTTATTATTGCCAAAGACAAAGGAATGGGCTTCTAGGAGCATCATTTGGAGGAACAATGTCCCAGAGAAAACCCAGGATGCTTCCTTCCAGAAGGCTGAGCTCGTCTCTGAAGTGCACTCTGTGAAAACCCAACGAATAGGGTGTTCGGGACTCGGGGAGGATGCTTGGCCCGTCTCCACCAGGCACTTCAGTAGATCTAGGAGGGCAAGAAGGACCATAAGAGTTTAGGGTTTTACTGCGTTCTTGGGTGCGGGCTACCCTATAGCCCTCAGGGGTTTTCAAGATACTGCTCAATGAGAACGGCTAGTCTCAAACTTCCAGAATAAATTCAGTTCAATCTAAATACACTTGTGCAGGTTGGAGGTGCCTACAGGGGAGTGAGGCGGGAACAGGAGAGGAGGCCTCAGTCACAGTTACTGAGTACCCACCTGGGCCTCACCCGCAAGGGTTCCAGCAACGGTCATTTCCCTGACATCTACGAGGGAAGACCAAGGCTCAGGTGAAATCACGTGGACAAGAACCTGAATTAAAGGGCTCTGCTTTGTTCCAGGAGCAGGCATTTCTATATTTCCTGAATAGATTGTGTGGTACATGGCAGAAAGATAGCACATACCGTTGTACAGGTTGTCCACTGCACAAGAGCACTAGCTCTTGTAAGGATGAGTAAGGTTAGAATCCAGCCTGCCTTTCATTTGCCACACTGGGCACCTGTGGGGCTGCCTGTCCAGAAGGGGCACCCTTCTCTAAGTCATATAAAGAGATGCTACAAGGAGGCTGGGCCCTGGATTTAAAGAGAATGAAATACCTCCAGAAAAGGATCAGCAAGAATTGGGTGGTCAGACCTGGGCTGCAGAAGGACAGAAAATTGCAGCCTCGCCACCTGGCTGTGGTCGTCTGGGTGCTTTAGAGGGGGAAAGGCAGGAATCGACCTCTGCGCTCCCCCTGCGGCAGTCCTGGCGTGTGTGCTCAGACATGGCAGTTGGCTGGTGCAGACGCCACCTACCCTCCTCCTGGAAAGCGTCAGCGGGGGCACAGCTGCTCCCTAGTGCTGCTCAGCCCCGCCTTTCACCCAGGCAAGATGAAGATGCAGTCTGCAGAGGACGCTTCGAATATGCAAAGGGCACCAGCCTGGAAGGGGCTTGGAGGGGAATCATGGTCCTGGAGCTTGCCCTGCAGCCCCCGTGGCCCCTTCCCTGGGTCCTCCTTTGCAGTCCTTCTCCTGTCCTCTAGGGCTTCACCCAGCACCACCCCAGAAGGTGGCTTGTTGGCACGAGATGGGCCAGAGAAACTTCCTGATGATGCTGCAGTTGGGGCTTACAGATTCCTGGTGTCCCCAGGTGGCTCAAATATAGCACATGGGCTTGGGAGATTCTGTGGCCGTGTTTTCTTTTTTGAACCTGAGAAGTGAAGGAAGCTGATTGGGAGAGATACTCGGCGAAGGGAGGTGCCGGGTGGAGGGAGGGAAAAGAGAAGCCATGAGAATTCTGGTTC
>JAJEJO010000229.1:70308-193454 GCA_020662805.1 Glaucomys volans
GCTCTGCCTTTTTTCTCTCTCTGACACTTTTCTCTTGATATATGGCCCTGCCAGAGGGAGAGGGAGAGGAGGGGCCTCCTGGCAGAGCCAGCTGGTGCCCTTCATCCTCGGTCGCCCCTCAGCCCTTGGCCCTGGTGACAGAGGGTGATTGGGAGGGGTTGGCTGGGCAGTAGCCAGCAGCACAGAGGGCCCGCCCTGTCTGCCAGGAGAACCTGGCCCAGGCTGGGTGGACGCTGCAGGGAGGCTGTCTGGTCAGATCCTGCCTCCGTAGCGCCCCCTGCAGTTTTGCCCCTTTGCACTGCAGCCTTCTGCTCAGCTGGGGACTGTCATCTGCAACCAGCAAGGTAGGGGTGGGGACGACAGGGTGCTGGGCGTCAAGAGGACTGAGTATTCAGCCAACCAGTATTGATGGAATACTGTCGAGCAGAGTTGGACAGTGGGACTGTCCTGGGCAAGGTCACGCAGTAAGGTTCCTAGAACCAGGGCCAAACTTGCCTTGCCCTTACATCGGCCACAGCCCTGCCTGGAGCTCCATTTTGGACAGGAAGGTGGAGTCAGGGTGGTGCCTCAGGAGAATGGTGAGGGTTCCCAGGGCCATGGTGGAGCTTGTCATGACCTTGGCTTAACTGCTCACCCTGGGTGGAGCACAGCAAAGTGACACTCGGGCCTGAACTTCCCAGGAGAGCAGGCTGGAGCCCCATTGTTTTCCTGTTGTTGAAGTGAAGGAGCTGTCTTCTCCACAATCAGACAAACACAGGAGGACGTAACTGCCCCCTGCACTCTGCTGAAGATGCAGATCAGACCGACAGACAATTACAACCCAGAGACGCGGGCACACCAGCAAACACCAACAAACCCGCACAAAGGACGCAGACACGACACACGTTTAGTCATGGCTGGCGGGCTCTCAGGCCCCACGGACCCTCGCAGATGCTCAGGAGTCAGGCAGGGATCAGTGCCTTGGGCCGCAGTGTTTGCACACATGCACACAAACACCTGTGCTCGCCCAGGCGCTGTGGCTCCAGCCTGTTTGGGGAGGTGGGTACACAAGCGAGCACTGAATCCGGGCCTGAGCAGGCATGTGGGTGCCCCCTCCCCACCCAACCAAATGTGCGGTTGGAGAGCAGGGGCCAGGCTTCAGGTTAGCTGAGCACAGTGGTCCTGCTCGGGGGTGGCGGCTGTTGCCATGGAGATGGGAGCTGGAGATGCCGCATTGGGAGGCAGGCTGTGCGTGGGCAGCAGAACACCCAGATCCACAGATCTCAGGGGAGGAGGTGTTGAGGTTTGCGGCTGGGAATGGGCTCCCAGTGGGGGCCAAGGTGCTTTGGGACGATGGGGTCAACGCTGGGATGACAAGACCAAGGAACAAAGTCATGAACTTGTAGTTGATCTCTGGACGGCCACACAAGGGCAGACTTTGTGACCTCTGTGTCCCCTCTTAGTGCCACCCTGGCCCCACTCCCTTCCTGCACTGGCAACAACCTATACTGAGCTCCTGCCAAGGTGAAGAACATCAGGGCGAGCAGGAGAGTGGGAGCTAAAGGGAACTGGCCTGGGGACAGCAATGCAGTGAGCATCTGGAGTACCCTCTACCTCCAGCTCTAACCTGATGTTGGAGGAAGCACCTGGGCTCAGGGAGGGCACCCCAGGTTCTCTCTGAACTAGTCTCCCCCTGAGGACAGACCAGGGCTGTAAGCAGAGATGTGGAAGGAAGGGGCTGCACAGGCCTGGGTGCCCCCTCACCAGGGGCTGTGAACCAGACTGCACAGGCCTAGGGACCAGCTGAAAACAGGGTGGCTGCAGAGGTCGGGGAGATCCCCCCGGGGAGAGCCCACCGAAGCTCTGGGCGGCAGAGAGGCCCACCCTGGGCTCAGAGGCTGTGTGAGGGTGGGAGGAAAGGCAGTCCCCGCCACACCGGCAGCGTCTCCTGAGGTTTCCGTGGAAATGTTTGCTCAGGCAGGGAAAAAGTCTGTTGCCTTGGCAACCCAATATCTTTCAACTCAACCCAACTTGAGTCCTTAGGAGGAAGCAGTCTCAGAAATCCTAGGGACATAGGGGCACCCAAACTCAGAGGAGCTTCCCCACAGGATAGGACCAGGGAACCACATTCCTCACATACCATTCACTATCCTCTCAACAAACGCTTCCTGGGATCCTACGCCAGCTCTGTGCTGGGTCATGGAGAAGCGGAAATTCACAGCTTGGAGCCCTAGTCAGTGGAGGCAGGTGTGTGCCTGGTGATGCACGGCCAGAGCGTTGGCCGGGGAGCAGGCGGAGGCTGTCGGCACCAGGGCCCCTGAGAGAGTTTCCTGGAGGAAACCTGCTTTTCTTGGGTCTTCAGGTGCCTCCACACCCCTAGAAATCCTTAGAGACCACCCCGTCCAACCCTCTGCCCGACACCCATTTTACAGAAAGGAGCACTGAGGTCCAGAGAGAAGACATGACTACCAGAATAGAATAAGCAAATCAGTAACTGTGCACTGGGGGGTTAATGTGCATGAAATGAAAGGCGCTTTCATATCTGACCTGAATAAATAATTTATTTCTGAATTTTAATCATTTAAAAGCCTCCAGTTCATTGGTGTCTCATCAAAAATAGAAACGTTCATCTTTTTTCTTTCTAGATTTCTTTAAAAGGGGCGAGTGGGAGCAGAGGCCAAAGCAAGGGCCTTTGGAGCATTCTGGCCCCTGGACGGAGGCCAGTACCCTGAGCCTCTGGGTGGAGAAGTGGCAGCCGCCCGTCCTGGCTGAACGCCAGTCGCCTGCTCCCCATCCCCACCTGGTCCCAGACGTGCACCGCATCCCCATGTGGTCTGAGAAGCCCCCCACGTCCCCTAAACCCTCTTTCTTCCTGTGCACATTGTGGTCATGACACCTGCTTCTTGGAGTTGTTGAGAAAATTCAGCAGGTCAGTGTGGTCAACTCTCAGTCCCCAGAACTGACACACAGTAGGTTCACAACCTATGCAGAGAACCACACCTCCAGGAGACCAGAAGAGAAGAGAGGACTCGGGGAAGCTAGGACAGGGGCCTCCCGTCTCCCTGGGGTGACCTTGGGACTTCCCAGATCAGCCGCAGTCAGGGCTTCCCTCCCGCCTCGCACGGCCACGTGCCCCTCACTCATTCCTTTGTTGTTTCGCACAGATCAGCTTCTTTCCCAGGGGAAACCAGCCACGAGGATGTCAGAACAAGGTCCTGGGGCAATCTCGGCACCAGACAGAATCTCACAGCGGAGTCGGCCCCTATGGCCACCCATCTCCCCTGCTGTGGCTCCTGGACCTGGGGCTGCTCCCTGAGCTCAGACATCACCCGAACAAGGTGGTGTCAGTCCCAAGCCAGAGAACGCCCAGTCCAGCCCCAGCCTTCCTTCTCCCAGACACGGTCTTAAGCCCCGGCATCTATGGGAGAAGGTCAAGCCCCTGGCCCGAGCCTTGTCCAGTGCCCTGCACCTGGCTGTGGACAACATGACTCCCTCCTGCTCACACTGTCTACTGGTGTCTGTTAACAACAAGGCTGCGATCCTCTGAGAGCCTGCTCACGTTCCACACCCTTCCATCACAAATGGTCCTGGAGGTGGATATTATTGCTGAGTAATCTTCAGGAGGCCACTGAGCTGGGAAGCGCTGGACCAGGGCACACTCAAGGTCTGCACACCACCCCAGCTCTCTCTCCTGCCTTCCTCCTCTCCCCTGACCATGCCGGGAGGAGTCAGGTCATGCCAACTTGCCAGGGAACCTAGAACAGTGGCGTGCCCCTGCTCCCCATGGTTTGCTCGCCACCCTTGGGCATTCTGTGGCTTGTAAACGTCTCTCCCCAACCTCTGCCTTCACGTCCACATGTGTTCTCCCTGGGGGCATAGCTGTGTCCACATGCACTCCTTTTTTTTTTTTTTAAATACATTTTCAGTTGTTGAAGGACCTTTATTTTATTCATTTATTTATATGTGGTGCTGAGAATCAAACCCTGTGCCTCACGCATGCCAGGCAAGTGCTCCACCACTGAGCCACAACCCCAGCCCACAAAGCACTCTTTTTTAGAAGTACACCAGTTATATTGGTTTAGGGCCCTCCCTACTCCAGTATGACCTCATCTTAGCCAAGCACATCTGCAATGATATTATTTCTAAAAAGAAAAAAAAATAGTGGGGACCCGGTGTCTTTCTGAAAGTCTGTTCCTGGACTGAGGGGCAGAGTCCGATTCCTGTTCCTAGAGACCCACTCCTGTCCACCTGCCACTGTCCTCCACCTCTCTGGCTCCAACGGCTGTGGCCATTGCAGGGTGGGGAGGCAGACTGACATCCAGACAGGCCTGGTTTGGAATTCCAGATTTCTCACTTGTTAGCTGTGTGTCTTCAGACAAGTCACTTTTCCTCTCTGAACTTGAGTTTCCTCACTAGGATAATGGGGCTTATCGGGTGGCTTTGAGGAGCAGCCCCTGAACTCACCCTGGTCACAGTCGGCGAGTTCCCACCCAGTGACAGGAGCAGTCAACTTCTCTGGTAAAACTCTCCTGAAAACGGGGTCAGGCAGTCGTCAGCCTGTGTCCCTCACCAGTGCAGTGTGGCAACCGAAGGCCAGTGGCTCCAGGACAAGTGCCTTTTATGCGGGACTCTCCAGCCGTGGAGGGAGAGTGAGCCCGGCTTGGGTGAGCGCAGGAGGAAGTCCCTCTCAGCGTGTTGGGCACCCTTACTTAGCTTTCTCCTTCCTGGACTACGACCAGTCCCTGGGGGCACTAGAGGAGAGCTGAGATGGACCACCAGCTGGGCCCTGCGTGAATCCAGAACAGCCATCTGCCCACCATCAGTCCCCACGACAGCAGTGAAATGAGCTGGGGTCAGACAAGGCCCCCATCTCCACCAGCTCAGTGACCTTGGGTCTGTGGCTTGCTCTCTCCCAAACCTCAGTTCCGGGGTCTGAGGCCAAGGAGATCAGGAATCCTGCCCCGCCCTCTTCATGGAGCTACTGAGATGATCAAAAGAAGTCCAGGGTGGGAGAGTGTCTCCTACACAGTGAAGCCACAGGAGTGTCAGCTTTGGGTGGACCGCAGTGGCTCCTGGTGACAGAGGGCTACAGAAAGCCTGGGCTGTGAGTCCAGAGGTGAGCGCTTGCCCCGGCCGCACAGCAGGTTGGGCCGCGCACACAGGGCCTCCCCACCAGCCATCTTCAGGCCGGCTGCCCTGGCCCTTTCTCTGTGCCAGGAGCTGCAGGCCTGCGGGGGAGCGTGCTGTGCTCGGCAGAGGTGCCCCGAGCACAGCTACCTGGGAAAAGGCACTCAACGTGGGAGACATTTGGGGACAGAGCTTGCTGTCAGCGGCTTTGATAAGGACAAGGCAAACTCAGCACACAACAGCAGGACTGAGCGTTGCACCTCCCTGACTGGATGGAGAGAGAACACTAAAACTGAGCCTCCCTGCCCCCAGGTCCTTGGGGAGGTCAGGGGCTGGCGGGGCCAACTACATTGGGTCAGTGCAGCATGCATCAGAGGACTTGAGGACCGTTGGGTCAAGGTTCTAAGAATCGCCAGGTCACATAACTGCGGAGCCCAGCACTGAATAGAATCAGACCTCCAGGATCCTGTGGACAAAGGATTTCAGGATGAGAACCGTGAAGTGTTACGATAGAGCTGGGGAGAGCTCTGCCTCTGTCCCCTGCTACAGCCATCTCAAATCCCAGCCAGTACCCCCTGAAGCTGGGAAGGCAATGGCCTCTGGCTGACCTACACCCATGGTGACCTTGTACTCAGCTGCTGCAACGTGCCCTTTCTCAGAGGCCACACAGGCTCTTTTGGCAAGAGGGCACCATCTGCAGCCACCATGCTCCTCACTGCCACATTCCTTTCCCTTGCCAATCTTGGCTTCCCTGGGTCACGTGGTTACAGATAATTAAAATATTTTGGATACGCAGCCCCGATACACGTCTATTGTTTGTATGTAAACAATGTTCACAGTCCCAAGATGACAGTGCTATCTTCCCATCATGGTGCAGGGCGCCGGGAGAGAGTGCCAGGTGGGAGGTTGTGGGGACCGCCAGCCTCCCAAGGCCTGGCCCAGACAGGCCACATGCCCTCTGTTGCATTCCCCCGGCCAGAGCAGTGAGAGAGTCCACTGGATTCGGGGAAGGGGATGCAGATCACCCCTTGTCTCCATGGAAGGAATGTTAAAGAACACCTGGCCATTGTTTATGCACCATAGCATTCCTAGGCTTCCCTGGAAGGGGACTTGACCTTGGACTGAGGCCATGGGCCTGCCCGCTCCCTGCAGCTGAGCACCTCCACCCTTGAAGGCTTCCAAGCAGTGCTTCACATGCATCACTGTGTGGCAAACTCCCACCATGGCCATCGGCGGTGTCCGGAGGCCCCTCTGGTCAGTTCCACTTACTCCAGCCAAGGGAGCCTGCAGAGCACGCTGCAGTTCTCAGACCCCAGGGGGCTGAATCAGCTAGAGAGGGCGTTTGCCAAGCTCCTGGTTCCCAGTAGGTGCTCCATAAATCAAAGCCATTGTCACTGATAGTGGATAAGCCACATCAGAAAAGGCCTAAGCACAGGGCCTGAGCAGAGGTCCAGCAGGATCCCCTGCACAGTTCTGGCTGTCCAGTTCTGGCTGTCCACAGCAAACACAGATGTCTGTTTTGGCAACCACCTAGCCAGGCTCCTGCTGCTATTGGTCTAGTCCTGTCACATCCTGGGCTCCACCTCTGGACCCCATGATGATGGCCACCTCCACCACCCACAAATCAGTCAGGGTACAAGGACCCCACCCAAGTCATAACTGCAAGTCCTACTGTCAGAGGCAAAAGAGGGGGGTTCTACCTCTCAGCTTCCACAGTAGGGGACTGGCAGGCACCAGGGCCCATGCACTCTGCACCCAACTGGGAAAAGGGCTTTACAAGAAGGTGCAAAAATAGGACCTCTGTGTAGCACTGGAAACTCACTTGACCTTGAGGACATTCTTTTGAAGAAAGAAACAAATTGAATTTCACTGGGAAGAGGAGGGGAAAAGGGCTCTGGACAGGACGGTCCTCCTGACGTGCTGAGAGCTGCTTCCTGGACAGTCCAAATAAGGGGGATTGAAGGAATTTGAAAGGGGACTTTGGACCCCCGATCTCCTGTCCCACCCCAGTTCTAGGCTGGAGTGAGCATGGGGAGACATTGCCAGACTGCATCCTGAACATCACCAGAGTCCACCAAGCAGACGTAGTCACTCTGGGTGGGAAGAAGGGTGTCAGTGATGGACAAGTGGGGTTTGTCTGTTTTTTTTAAATGAGGATCCTAGATCTTAGAGTAGGTGACCCAGTGATATGCTCCCATTTTGGCCCACAGCCGGGACCACAGCTTTCCTCGGGGGTGCAGAAGAGATGAGGAAATCTACCGGGCCACTTATTTCAACACAGGCCCCCCAGGGTGGATACTCTGTGGACCTCTTCCTGCTGCCCGCAGATCAGAATGGGGTGGGTAGGGGTGAGGGCTGGCCCTCCAAGCCAGCAAGATGCCTCCAGAGGGCATCTGCCCTCCTGATTCCAGGCAACGGAGGATCTTCCCAGAGGACCAGGCTCTGCTCTGACTTCAGAGGACTGCCCTGTGGCCTGCTGCCTTTTCTCTCAGTGGCGGACTTCCCTCAGAGGAGCGCAGCAGAGTGACATCCTACGGGAGCGCCATGCGTGAGTGGGATGGGCAGGCCCCAGTTCTGAGGCTGTTTCCCAAGGCTCCCATCACCCCAGTCTTCAGTCATGCACCAGGGAAAGCGTGCTCCATAGCACACCCCCCCGAAAACCAGGACAAAGAAAAGAGAAGAACTAAGTGTGGAGTTGAAATCCAGGGGCACCTGGATCCCGAATGACCAGTGTCTCTACTACCCAGGCTGGGTTCCCACACCTTCACTGCAGCCTGAGTGGCCGTGTGTGGCCTGGGACAAATGTGTGCACCTATGTGTGTGGGGGGGAGTGTGCATAGGATTTCCCAGCACACAGTAGGTTTTCTCTTTTATGTGCACCCTGGAGACAAGTCAGGGCATCTCTGAAGGGTCCCTTGAGCAGAACCAGCATCTACTGAGGAAACACGACATTAGGACTTTCCTCTCCCTGACTGCTGAGTTTTATCCCCATTTTATTTGAATGATATATATAGGGGGAGGGGCTAGGGATCAAACCCAGGGCCCTTCCCATGCTAGGCAAGTAGACGACCCCAGTCTATACCTCTAGCCCATCCCCATGTTACAGACATTTTAAATGACTTCCTAAGCTCACACAGGCAGGAAACTTTATTGTTATGATGTCCACTCCTCTGTGTGGCCCTAGGTCCATGCCCTGTCTCCAAGTGGACAAGAGTCTGAGCTTGGGGTTCCTGCTTAATCCCAAAGCCTGGCCAGGGCAGAGCCTGCAGGGTAGATGCTGGCTCCAGTTCGCAGGGCTGGAGGGAGGCAGGGTGACAGGCAATTCCTTCCCTTCCCCTCCCCTCCAGGAAGGCTGAGTGGCCATGTGCAATTTCTCTGAACCAGCTCGAGCTGGAACCTGTGAGCCATACCCTACGTCCTACACCACCAGTGAGCTTCCCTCGCCTCCTCCTGCCCAGGTGAGAACCCTCAGGCCGACAAGCTGATAAAGGAGGTGCACTGCCTCTACAGCTCCCTGCCAGGAGAAAGAGCCACCTTGGAATTTCATGAATCACCACCATGGAGTCCCCATCTCCAAATCCAGAGTCTGTGAGAATCAGCACCAGCACTGGGTAGAGAGCCTGGAGATCAGGGCACAGTTCTTTTTTTAAAAAAATTTTTACATTTTATTTGTTCTAATTAGCTGTACATGACAGTAGAATGCATTTATATATTTTTGATAGATCATAGACAAATAGAATGTCATCTCTCATATTTCTGATTATACCCAGTTCTTAACTTTATTGCTGAATACTACAGCCTGGCAGAGCATGGTGTGCAGAAGGACACCCTAAATATGCCCATTCCTGACCTGGAAACTGGGAGTATTGTAGGTTAATAGCTATTATGGTTTGATGTGAGATGTCCCCCCCAAAAGCTCACATGTTAGTACAGGAATGTTCAGAGGTGAAACAATTGGACCATGAGAGCTGTAACCTAATCAGAGGGTCAGTCCATTTGTTGGATTAATAATTTGAATGGACTAACTGGGTGGTAACTGTTGGCAGACAGGGTGTAACTGGAGAAAGTAGGTCACGGAGGGGGTGCCCTTGGGGATTATATCTTGTCTTCCCGGCTCCTCCCTGTCTCTCTGCTTCCCGGCTGCCATTAGCCACCACGCCCTCTGCCAGGATGCCTCACCTCAGAGCAATGGACTCAGCCAACCATGAACTGAAACCAAACCTCTGAAAAGGTGAGCCAAAATAAACTTCTCCTCCTCTAAGTTGTTTTTGTTAGGTATTTCGGTCACAGCAACAAAAACTTGACTTGAAACACAGTAGCAAAGGGAAATTAAAATTGCAGATGAAATTGAAGTTGCTAATTGGTTGACTTGAAATTGGGGAACTATTCTGGATTATCCAGGTGGGCTCCATGTAATCATAAGGACACTCAGTCTTGGAAGAGGAAGGCACAAGTATTAAGTTAGATACATTGTGAGAGAAACTCTGACTTTGAAGATGGAGGAAGGGCCTGGAGCCAAGGAACACCAGCAGAGGAAGCACAGCCGTCTCCCTGAGAACCTCCAGAAGGAATGTAGTGCTGCCACACCATGACTGGGGGACCCATTGCAGAATTCCAACCTCCAAAACTGTAAGACAATAAGTTTGTGTTGTGTTAAGCCAATATATTTGAGATAATTTGTTACAGCAGCAACAAGAAACTAATGCAACCATGAATGCACCTGTTTTATTTATCAGTGTGCTTAAAGTAGCAAGAAATAGACATCAGCTCTCACTGTGTTTAATGAAGAAACAAATGTTTAATGCATAAGAAAGATATTGGCCCAGCTCACAGAATCAAAGTGCTGAGCAATTGCACACAGGAAGCAGGAGGCCCAGAGGCTCTGGGTTCATCTGAGGAACAAGAGGTTCTAGAACTTCTCTCAGGGCAGAGTCTTGCTGAGATCCCATGCACAAGCCCCAGGCTCCATGAACCTGGATGCAAACTTCACCTGAAGAGGAAATCCAGACATGGCCTGCCTCTATTTCTGATAGCCAGGAGGTCAATCACTGGGAGCTGGGAAGCAGCCCCATCAGTACCTGCTAGACAGAAAGCTAGCAGAAGGGTGATGTGACTTGTCCACCATCATGCGCTGGAATAGGAACCTAAACCCACGCCCTCAAGGTCATGCACTTCCTCCGTGCCACAGATGCCCTCCATGGAGCCAGCCCCACCCAGCCCATTTCACTTAGTTCTGTTTCTTGTCCAAACCCTATAGACTCCAGACGCCCTGAGACATTGAAGGGAGTGTTGGGAACGAGGAAAATGGAATTCCCAGTGGATGACTCAGGCAGAATGTCCATCACCCAGAATGGGTATGTGCATCACTAATGAAGTCCATGGACAAATCTGTGCCCATTTGTTGGGATACGGTTCCTATGTGTTGGTACTGTCACCAAGTCAAACCTCTAGTAACGCCAGTCCCTAAAAGGCAACTAGGACTTCAGCCAAGTTTAAGTCCTGCATTGCCAAGAAACTATATGGACCTTGGAAAAGTCAAATCTCCTCTTGGGACTTTGGCTTCCTTGTCTGTATAAACGAGCTAGAGTGGGTCTTCTGCTGGGTCAATAACATCCCAATTTAGGATCTCAGATCCATTAAAAACAAGCAAAGCCTTTGTCAAAAGGCAAAATTCTCTGCATAAAGAATATTACAAGAAAATTAGCTGGGATTTTGCAAAAATCCTGTTTTTAGGGCAAATTTGCTTTGGGCTGTAAATAAGCAGTCCTTGGTGGAAGGGAGCCAGTCCCACGCTGGACCTAGGAGGCCCACGCGTATTTTTGGCACTGAAGGGTGTGATATGCCTGAAGGAAGCAATGTTCCTGTTGACAGCTGTTACCAAGGTAACATCAGGCCAGGCTGCAAACAGGTAAAAACAGCTGGCTCTTCTTACTCACCTTGGAAGTCACCAGGAAGCTGATTACATTTTCTTGGAATCACAGGTGGGACCTGAGAAACCTTAATCTTCTCCTTCTCCAGCTGAGACTGACAGCTCAACGCCCCCCTTGCTGACTAGGCGCTACAAGCCTGGCTCTCGTGGCTGCACTGCCATTGTGTTGCTGTCCTCCTCAGGGAGGTAATTTTGTCCCTATTTCTCACAACAAGGAGGGGTTAGGCCAGACCCATGGAAAAGCCACCGGGGTTTCCTGTGCCCTTCAGGAGACATCATGGGAGAACTTTGATGTATTTTTTTCCAAGGGAAAATGTTTATTTTGACTGTGTAAAATTTAGACACATTTAAGCAGCCAAGCGTATCCCAGGCAGAATGATAAAGATTAAAAAGAAATTAGAGGGGCTGGGGATATAGCCCAGTTGGTAGAGTGCCTGCCTCACAAGCACAAGGCCCTGGGTTCAATCCCCAGCACTGCAAAAAAAGAAAAAGAAAGAAAGAAAGAAAAAAAAGAAAAGAAATTAGAAACAAGAAAGGAACAGAGTGACATTGAACTCCTCTAAATTAATCTATGAATTTTCTGCTGAGTTAATAAAATTGATCGTCTAGTTGGGGGAGTATTTTGGATTTGGGGTTTTTGTTTTGAGGTAAACATTCATGTATTTGCTGTCCTTCTTGTCACCGCTGATAGCATGTGGAAGTGACGTGGAAGTGACCGTCTCCCTCCCTGGCCTTTTCTGCAGTTGGACTGCGTGTCCTTTGCAGGTTCAGCGCTGCGCTGAGGCCTCCCAGCCTCCCTCTCAAGCTGGGGCTCCAGACAGCCAGGCTGCTCGCTTAGCCCCGAGGCTTTCCGTCTGAACTTGGGCACCTAGGGCATTTTGTTTCTTTGTCTAACTTTTCTTCTGTTTCTCCTTCGAGCTTTCCTAAGGAAGCATTAGAGTCAAGAGCATTGAGGAAGCCGGATGCTGTGGTGCATGCTTGGAATCCCAGCTACTGGGGAGGCTGGGGCAGGAAGATTGCAAATTCAAGGCCAGCCTTGGCAATGTGGGGGGACCTTAGAACAGTAAGAGGACTGGCATAGCTCAGTGGCAGAGTGCTTGCCTTGCAAGCTCCAGTACTGTAAAGAGAAGGAAATAAAGACATTGTGATGATTTTCGTCACAGTCTTGGCCTCCACTCTCTGATTCCCTCTTTTTGGGGATTCTAAGTTCCCGTTATCCATTTGTGTGATTTTCTCTCAGAACAGCAGGAAAACTTGCCTTCAGGTCTCTGGAGATCTCCCCAACCCTGTCACCAACAGCCTGTCCCTTGGCTTGTTGATGTCACTAGGTGTTCCTCTCTGTTCCCCCACTCCCTCCTTCTCGTGAGGCTGGGGAAGTGTTTTGGGGCTTTCCTGAAGACGAATGTTCTCATCCACGCCCAGCTGTCCTGAGTTGCTCTGAGATGCTTTTAGGAAGTCTCCCATTGCTCACAGGATGGAAGGGGCTCTTGAGTGTCCTGGAGGGACCAGCCTATGTGCAAAGGTGAGTCATATCATCCCGCAGATAAGGCTGTTTGTCCTTGGGATGTCCTGTGTCCTCAAGTGAGAGTGGACTTGTCTGCATCTTCAGTCTTTAGGGGTCTGGCCTCCCTCACAGGGGCCTTGGGGGCACCACCCCTGGTGCCTCACGCCAAGCTCCTTCCTGACTTCACTCTTCAGCATGGCAGAACCTTTCTTGGTTATCACTTCTTCCCTCATTAGCGTAAGTTGGCTCTTTACCAGGAAACCAACCACCATAGCACAAACACACATCTTCCCAGCAAACCCAGAGCCCTGGGTCTGTCTCAGGCGTTCAGCCAACACCTGCAGGCCTGGCCCCTAACTCAGGTGGATGGCCATCAGCAGGCCCTCCATGGCTCCAAGGACCCCTTGACTCTGCCTGTGTTTGCAGTTACCTGTCAGCCACACTGACCACACGGGTCCCAAGCCAGTACCCAGCTACAAAGGCAGCCCGTCAGTGGGCTGGGGAGGGGAAGGCCTGGCTCCACAATCTCGTGCCCCCTGACTCAGCCACCAATGCCCAGATGGACAGTGATCCTGGAAGCAGGATAGGCTGATACTGCCTGGGCGCCTCCAGACCCCTCCTGACTCTCCAGGAAACCTACAGGATGGAGCCAAGTCCCCTTCATCATCCACAAGCACAGGGGCAGGTGTGGTGGCTGCACCCCATCCCTCAGTGAGGCTCCTTCTTCTGACCTGATGCATCTTTTACAGCTGGGAGCCTGATTTGCCTACAAGGTCACAGGCCCTCTTCTGTCCCATGAAAGCCACACCCCTCCCCACTCCCTGCAGGGCCCTCCCTCTCCAGCTTACTCCCTGCAGGTGGGGTGACAGGGTGCCCATTCACCTGCCTTTCACTCAGGAGCAGCCCGTGGAACAGGCAACATCTTAAGGTTTCACGGGTGTTCAGTGGAGCCACTTTGTCCTTGTTCAGCCTGAGTGCCCCGCACAGGGTCTCTCCTTGGGGTGACCAGGCTCCTCCAGGTCTTGAGGACTCCTCTGGTTGCCTGGGACTTGCCGTCCACAGGGCGGCCTTCGGAGCTGCCTCTGCACAGGGCGCTCAGGGCCCTTGCATCTCAGTCTGTCTCCTCTTGGTTCTTTGGACAACAACCCTCTCTCCAGGTTCCTCTCGGGCAGGCTCAGGCCCAGAGCACCTTATCATCACTGGGGACCCGCAATGAGTGACCACAGTGCCTCTCCCTGTGGGCCAGCTTCCCAGTGGGCGCGAGGGAGCCGGGCCCCAAGGATGGGGGGAACAGAGGGCCAGACCAGGCCTGGGGAGAGAGGACAAGGGGCCTACTGCCTCGGCCCTCCTGCCCCAGCACCTGCATTCTATCCCTTCCTGCCCCAGGGAGGACCTGGGAGTCCTCGCCCTGAGCACATCAGCCCTCCCAGGGTGACAACATGGTGATCGGTTTTACATCAGGATTCTGCTTAAGATTTCATTTGAACAAACACTTCCTCGGCTACAAAAATCAATCACTACTAAGTGGTATTCTTTGATGTGGTTAAAATGGGAAATCTGTTGATCCCCAGTATCAAAAAGGAAGGAAGGAAGGAAGGAAGGAAGGAAGGAAGGAAGGAAGGAAGGAAGGAAGGAAGGGAAAGAAAGGAAAAAACATTTGGTAAATTCTTATATTTTACCACAATTTAAGGAAAAACATTTGGTAAATTCTCATATTTTACCACAATTTAAAAAAGAAATCAGCCAATGGCTGGACTGATCATCTCTAAGACCCTTTTTGGAGCTCAGATTCTACACCATGAATCTGAGCTGTCACTTCTGTCCCGGAGCCTGCTCGGTAACACTGAACTTTCTCCCTGTGTCATTCACTAGCCCCTTGAGGCCTCCCTGCCCTGTTCCAGGTTGAGCACCGACTGAGTTGTCCCTAAAGAGATGGAGACCTTCTGTGGCAAGTTGGAACCCTCCTCCCTCTGCCTTGGGGAAGAAAGGGCCCTGCCAAAGTCACCGACCCTTGGCCACAGGACCTCCAACCTGCAGGGTAGAAGTGTTCGGGGAAAGAGGGCAGAAGGGGGACTTCTTCCAACAGCAGCCAAACCCCAGAGAACAGCTCTGTCCTATTTGTTGTTGTCTCCAAAGAGGCTCCCAACTAGGATGAGAAGTCAAAAGAATAAATATGAACAAAGGTTAAGTTGAAAACTTATGTAAGGAGGTGAAAAGGTTTTTTTAAAAACAGCTAGTGGTATCAGAGTTCCTCATGGTGAAAGGGGAGGGCTGTCTTTGTTCTAGAAAATTCCTTACGCAGCCCCTGGTGTGGGTGACAGGCTCGGGCTCCAAGGCCTCCAGGAGGTGAGGAGCTGCTCTGCAGGTGACACAGGGGACACTCAGCTACTGTGCTCCTAAACAGGGCAGGAAGAGAGGTGCCCCTGAGACAGAGAGGGGAGGGGTGAAACGAGGGAGACGGGAAGGCTGGGTGGGAGGAAGGCGCCCTGGGGAGGTCTGTGCAGTCCAGTGGTGTCTTCTCGCCAGGAGAGAAGCACAGAGGCCGGCTGAAGTTTGCACAGGGCTGAATTCCTGTGGGAACAGGAGCCTAGTGGCTGGGGGGCCTTGGGCAGGACTTTGAGCCTCTTCAGGCTGTGGATCTGGGAGGGCTAAGGACACAACCCAGACTTCCAGGCACCACGTGGTATTTGAGTCACACCTAAAAAAATGATGGAGGCCCAGTGCCCTTGGCCTAGGGGGCACAGAACTTCCACAGCCTAGCAGGCCCCAGCTGGACATTTGGACCAGGTTTCAGGATGTGCAGGCCCGTGGGAAAGGCGAGGGTTCCCCACCAGGAGGGGAAATCCTGCTCCACCTGGGCAACCCCCAGGATGGCTTCAATGTTTCCAGGGTGGAGAGGAGGGGACCAGCTGCAAACAGGGGGCCTTCCCAGGCCCCTCCAGACTGGGCAGCCACTTCTTCCTCAGCAAGAATCCACCAGACCGGCACAGCTGCGGCAGGGCCCAAAATAACTCGCAGCCAGGGCTGGCAGAGCCTCCCAGCTAAAAATAACCTGGAGCCACTGCACCAGGACAGAGCAGGGGCCCCAGAGGCCCTGCCCATCCCACAAGGGGACAGTGATGCATAAGGGCCTCCTAGGTGCCAGGCACTACTCTCAATTTAGCCCTGCATCAGCCTTAGAGGTGGGTGCCATTACATCATTGTACAGAAGAGGAGGCTTATGCACAGAGAGGCTAATTAACCAGCCCAAGGCCATACAGCAATGGGTGACAGAGCCAGGACTCCACCCATGCAGTTTGGCCAAGTTTGTAGTCCCAAAAGACGCCCATTTCTCCTTCCAGGCCAGAAACACAGTGAGAGGCTGAGCCCAGCTCCCTCAATGTAGGCAAGTCACTCGCCCTCTTACGTCATGGGAAGAGTGGCTCCACCTTAGCTGGGAGTCGGGAGGTGATGGATGTGGAAACTGGGACTGCAGGAAGGACTTGCTAAATGGGACCCACGCTGCATTTACAGACTAGACCGAGGGGTCAAGGGTGCATCAGAGCAGAGAAGCTGCTTCCCAGACAGCAGCCTGCGCCCCTCACTGCACTCTGTCCCTAACAACATCCCATCTTGTATTTGTGGTCTACTTTTACTCTCCTGAACAACTTCAGATCTCTCTTCTGATTTGACCTTGACAATCCCCTAGCACAAACCTGATGTGGCCAATAAACCCTCCCCACCCCAAGGCTCTTCAAGGGCTCCCAGGGGTCCTTAAGATCAAGGTTCCCACAGCTCCACCCTCTGCCCATCTCTGATCTCCACCTAGAGCTTGCTGGACTGGCCACCTGTGTTCCTCTGTCCCTGCCCTGCCTCTGGGCTCACTGTTCCCTCCACCTAGAACATTCTCTGCCCTCTACCTTGCACTCCTGCTCTTTCCTAGCTCAGGCCCCAGCCCAGGTCCAAGGCACCTGTCTGGGGCTTCCAGTGCCCACAGAACTCCCCCTTACTGCCCTCAACCAGATTGGCAACTGCATATATTTGTGTTTCATGTGATGGTCCCTCTCACAAGGTTTGCGGGGGTTGCATTTGTTTATTCTGAAGCTCCTGGGCAACCAGGACCCAGCGCGGTGCCACCCAGCCAGCTCCGCATCTGCAGGATGAATGAACACCCGCACAAGGTGGACAGGCTTCCCCCGCTGAGCAGACGGGGGCTGAGGCGGAACGATGTGGAGTGGCCTTCTCCAGGTGGAGCTGGGACAACCAGGATCAGAGCCAAGCAAATGACCCTGGCCCATCCCCATAGGCAGGAGGTGGGTTCCAGGCTGGCCAGCGAGGACCAAGGCCACAACCCTTCTCTCTTGTTTCTGAGGAATGAAATGATCTGTGTGAAGTTGACTTGAGGAGTCAGAACTGTCCCCATCACCTATGGCTGTGTGAAAAAGGACCCCATTTTATAAAATCTCACGATGTTGTGGATTAGGAATTCAGGGAGGGCTTGACTGAGTCACTTGCTTCTGCTCCATGTGACACTGACTGGGGTCACTTATTGGTCCTCAGCGACTGACAGGCCAGTCTTGTGGATCCAACACAGCTCCACTCACACCTGCCACCCAGCAGAGAGAGGCACTGCCAGACCCTTCTCCTCGCCACGGACTCTCGGGGCCTCTCCACACCCGGCGGTTGAACATGGCTTCCAAAAACTAAGGCAGAAGCTGCCAGTCCTCATCGGAGCTAAGCCCAGAGCTGGCACAGTCACTTCTGCCGTCCCTGCTGGTCAGCAGAGTCCAGGCTCAGTGGGAAGAGAACTAGAGCCCGACTCCCAAGGCAGGGGTAATTGCCTTCACTTGACAGGTAAGAAGATAGAGGCTCAGAGATGTGAAGCTTCAGGCCACAGAATACATGAGACAGAAGCAAGACCCTGGGACTGTGGCGGGGACCTGAGCCTGAAGCCTGGGCTTTCCCCCAGGACCCCTGCTGCCTCCCTGCAGGCTACAGCATGGTGGACAGGTCTGGCCAAGCCAGCTGACGTCAACATCTCACCAGTGGATCCCAGCCTGGCAGCTGTAGCCATCCCCGACTTCCTAACCCTCTTGCAGAGGGTGACTTGCTCTCAGGTGGAGCCTGGAAGCTGGTACTTTTTATGGCACCAGGGATGGAACCCAGGGGCACTTAACCACTGAGCTACATCCCAGCCCTTTTCATTTTTCATTTTGAGACTGGGTCTCACTAAGTTGCTGAGGCTGGCTTTGAATGTGTGATCTTCCTGCCTCAGTCTCCTGGGCTGGGGGGTTACAGGTGTGTGCCCCCACCCCCAGCAGGATGCTGGTATTTTCCTCGGAGTGCTCACATGATTTTCATTGCAGCCACAGACTGAGGACCCTTGGTTCAACCAAAGAGGCTTCCATGCCTGCTCCTGGCTGAAGGACCCCCTTCCCTGGCCCTGAGTATCTCTCTCTGACCCCTGTCCCAGCCCCTCTCTCCATGTCCCTGAGAAAGGGGAGACTGACCTGGTTAGCTGGTCTTCCCTGATGGCAGAGAAACACCCCAGGCCCTGTGCAAGCAAGGATCAGAGCAAGTACCCACCCCAGCCCAGCCAGTCCAGGCCCAGTTCTGGAGGGAGGGTTCAATTCCCAGCTCCCCCTGCGCTAGCTGAGGTTTCTTCACCTCTCTGAACTCCAGGTTTTTGATCTACAAGGTGCAATTAATAACGACCACCACACCAACTTCACAGAGGGGCTTCGAGGCTCAAAAGAGGGAATGAATACAAAAACACTTAGTAAAAAAGTCTTAGGCTTTTACATGAAAAATGACAAAGCATCTTCAAAAAAATTAAAACTCTAAAAAAATGAAAAGAATTTCATTTATTTGTGAATTGGAAGATTTAATATCATGAAGATTTTAAATAATGTCATTAATACTATCCAAATTGATGTAGGAATTCAATGCAATATTAGGTTTAAACAAATGCAAGAATCAGAAGATCTCTGGGCATTGAACATAGATGCACTCTGTTTAATTTCTCTGAAGTCAGAGTAATTTTGTAATGAGAGTGTGTCATATTTAATTATCATGAAGCCTCTCCAGCTGGGGCCCTCCCAAGGGGTCTAGGGGTGCAGCCTCCCAGAGCTGTGATCCCCTCCATTCCCAGGTCCTCCACAGGTTCCTTCCCAGGGTCTGTCTTCCAGAGCCAGACCCAGTGTGCATACTCCAAGGGGCAACTTTGGTGGCGCTGGCCGTATGGGTGAGGGGCCGGGGGGGACTGGCTTATCTGCGTCCATGCATGTGTGCAGGGTGGTATTTGCATGCACGTGTGTACCACATGTAAGCATGCCTGCCTGTGTCCTGGTGGGGTGGCACAGTGTGGGGGCAGAAGCAGCGGGCTCTGGCAGGGCTGGCTCCCCTACACCATTGCATTGAGGTGCAGAACTCCCTAGAGTCCAAATTCTGAATTTGAACCTGGCCTTTCAAGTCCAGGTGAAGGTGTATATTTGTCAAGGAAAGAAGCTGGAATATATTTTATTCAATAGTTTGTGAACTTGATGTATGACTTTCAAATATTTAGACATAAAGTTCGTGGGCCTCCAATTGTGCTTTTCCCCGGCCCTGAAATTGTTTTGGTAAGGTTGGCCAAGTTCCAACAGGCATCTCCTCCCCAGAACACCCTCCTCAAGTCGCTGATGCACCCAGTTTCCCTGTCTCAGTGCAAATCCCAACTCCCCTGGGCAGACTCAGGCTCTGATGTGCCTCTGCTCCTTCACCCCCTGGGCACTCCCTGGCCTGCTCCTCTGGCCACAAGGAGGCCTATGGACGGCCTGCTGATGGCAGGAGCAGAGCTTGGCCCACTGCCCCCAGCAATCCCAGAATTCATGCTGCCCAGGGCAGCCTCGTGGACACAGGTACCTCCCCTGAGTCACCTGCCCACTTCAGTGCAGTGGCTGAAGACCTGCTGGCTCCCTGACTGGAATGGGCCCAGGGCTTACCTGGGGCTTTTGTTGAACTGCGGCTTCTGGTTCTGTAGGTTGGAGACCTCAGAGGCTGAGTTCCTGACCAGCTCTCAGTAGGGCTGACGCTGCTGCCTTGAGGACCACACTTTGAGTAGGGACACTTTAGAGCTCATCATCTTCCAGGAAGGCAAGTTCAATAGCAGCACTGCCTCCAGCTAACTCTAGCAGACACGCAGATGCTGCACATCTGAAACCAGCTGTGGGAGAATCTAAGTAGCAAAGCAACTTCCTCACTGAGGAGAGCTTCCCAGGGACTCGGGAAATCAGGTTCTTCAAAAAGGTGACAGCTGGAAAGCCAGGCCACAGTTGCTCTTCCTGGTCAGAGGCGCATGTGCCAGGCTTGGCATAGCCCCCATTCATCTGCTGTACTGGGACGAGTCACCTTCTCCTTTTGGGCTTCTGCACATCATGGATACTATCTGCCATGAGAGGGAACAGGAAACAAAGAAGGGC
The DNA here is from genome assembly GCA_020662805.1 of Glaucomys volans. Taxonomy (NCBI): domain Eukaryota; kingdom Metazoa; phylum Chordata; class Mammalia; order Rodentia; family Sciuridae; genus Glaucomys; species Glaucomys volans. The sequence continues at coordinate 90,287 of JAJEJO010000229.1, forward strand.
CAGAAGAGGTGGCCCTAGTGACAAGAGGAGCCTAATTAGCACTCAGTGCATGCCAAACACCCTCCTGCCTGCGCTCCCTGTCTTTCACCCTCCCGGTGACATGGAGGCTGCAGGGCTCCTCTAATTACCATTTGACAGCTGGGAACACTGGAGCCTGGGGAGTCATTGCCTGGGCGCGGGCTCTCACACAGTGCCATTAAGACCCCAGCAGTCTGGCTCCAAAGCCCACAGACTTAGACAATGTGTCATCTTCCCGTTCGTGCAGAGCCGGGGCTGTGCTGGGTTAAGAAAGTAAAAGGGACAGGACTCTCTCCCACTCCTCAGCCCCCAGCAGCAGCCCCAGACCCCACTGCAGACCACATCCTGCAGACCTGAGTTCTGGAGCCCTAGCTACACCCAGGCCAGGGTTCGGACACCCCTGGGTCTGTCGTGCCCCAGCTGGGCAGCCTGGGGCCTCCAGAGCAGGTGCTGGTCACCTCCCCTGAGCCTGTGGGCCTCCTGCTGGGCAGGCTCTTACACATTTGGGGTTGCCTGTTTACAACCTCCCTCCAGGGCCCATCAGAAGTGCGGGGGAGGGCGCCGCGCTTCCAGATCCTGCCACCAGAGGGCAGGCGCACATAGCTGCCAGAGTGCACCCCCTGAGGCAGAGGATGAGTCTGGGTGGGTCCCTAAATGTCTAGTCCAAGGCCAGGGAAGAGTCAGGCAAAGGGCAGGAAGGGTCAGGCAAAGGGCAGGCAGAGGGGATGAAGGGCAGGAACACAGGCGTGGGGCCATCTCTGCACGTCCCTTGCGGTTCCAGCGTGCCCTCCAGAGCCCTCCTTTTCTCTTCCTCCCCTCTCTCTTCTGTTCCCGCTCTCCCCTTCCAGGTTGGGACTGGGTTAAGTCTTGACTTAGTGTGATTTGGGGCCAAATACCTCTTTTCTCTAAGCCTTTGTTTTCTCATCTGTAAAATGGGAAGATAGCAATAATACCCCACTTGATGCACGTCCCCAGGCTCCTTCCCCTGCGCTTGAGACCCTCCACATAGGGCCACACTCTCCTGCTCTCAAGGAGGAGCTCTGGGCTGTGGCCTAGGAAAAATCCTCACTGGGTCTCTCCATCCATCCCTGGTGGAGGAGGACGGTCTCTCCATCCATCCCTGGTGGAGGAGGACTAAGGCCCAGCTCAGTGGTGCTTTTTGGGACTGAGTGGTGCTGGCTGCAGTGGCTAGACACAAATGGCGGCTCCTCCTCCTCCTGGGAGCAGCAGCATGCTAGGCTGCATGCAGGACATCCCCTGGGTCTGCTCTGTCCCACAGTAGGGGAGAAGCAAAATGAGCGAATGAGAAGGAATTCAAGCATCCCTCCAGAGAACTCTCGGAGGGGTCTCATGCCCATCTCCTGCAGACCCTTCTTAGCCCTTCGAGCCTGGGTCCTCCAGGTAGAGTCGCCTGAAGGCTTGTCCCCCTTTCAAAGTTCCTTGTTCCTTTCAGACTTAGCACTGGCAGTGGCCCCAGAGACTCTTGGTCTAAACTTCCCGAGGGTGAAGGGTGAGGATTCTGCCAACTCTGGGGCTGTGCTCTTTCCTTTATTCATTTGGTCCTCATCCAGCTCCGCCCTCGGCCAGACCTGCACAAACATCCACCCCAAGTGCACCAGGAGGGGCTCCCACTGCAGAGGGGGACCCCAGGAGTGCTCTGTGGGAGTTAGGGATGGCCTCTCTGAGTGAGTGACTTTGAGCAAGAAGCAGGCACTCAGGTCCCCCAAGACTCCAAGTCAGTTGCAGCTCTAGCCAGGAAAGTCACAACTAGAATCAGAGCCAGAGAATCCAGGGAGCCGAGGAGGAGGTGACAACCCGCAACGAGACGGAGAAGATGGGTCCAGACCCAGGGGACTCCTAAGCTCCTGCCCCTCCCCACCGCGCTGCCTCAGGGAAAGGATTTCTGGGCGGGCCCAAGAAATGGGGATGCGTCATCAGACTGGGTTCTCCTTCCCCAGCTGAGCTTGCCATCTCTGCTGGCACTGGGACCCACCTGCAGGGCCTCGCCCACTGCTGACCTAGATTTCCTGGCCACTCTGTCAACACTTTCAGGGTGGAGCAAAGCATGTCTTCTCAGCACCCAAACAATCCATGACCGGCATCTCAGAGACGCAGCTTCCGCCAGGGCTACACTGAGCTCAGAGGCCAAGGGCGCTTCCCAGCAGCTGCCTGTCCCTGACCATAGCCTCGGCCCCTCCTGCAAGGGGGCAAGGCACTGACCTCAGGGCAGTGAACGGGGAGCCTTGTTCTGAGCCGTGCAGTGAGTGGGGGTGGGCCACACTCAGCAGAGGCATTTAGAGGCACAGAGGGACACTTAAGCACCTGGACAAGGGTGCTGTGTGTGCTTGAGGCCAGCAGCTTCTCTGTGACTCTTTTAGTTTACTGCCCAGGGATAGAGAGTCAGCTCAGCCCTGGAGAAATGGCCAGCTCCTGTAGAGGGCAGCCCAGGACCTCCTGCCCCTAAGGCCTCAGTCCCCTCTTAGTCCTGGGGACCTGGCTCTCCTGCTGCTCCAAGGGTGACCCAACTTCCCCATCTCAGCTACACTTGCTGTCCCCAGCGCCAGCCCTCAGTGCTCTCAGGGTGACTGATCTTGTTGCCACACAGCCTAGAAAACTCTGCTCCCAGTTTGGGGCCCTGTTGCTGAGCCAAAAGGGAAGCCTGAATCAAAAGTGGGTCAAAGAAGCAGAGGCTGTGAGCTGCCCGAGGCTGGCAGGAGCCTCAGAGCCTCCATGGGGGCTGCACCCTCACCCACCGGCTCCTGGCCTCCCAGGGCCTGGACTGTCACCTGGCTCTTCTCAGCCTCTCCTTCATTAGCCTGCAAGAGCTAAAATAGCCACTCCCCCCCCCACACACACACACACAGAGATCCTCAGAGCAGGTGGGCTCTCAGAGCCTCAGCAGTTCTCGGCTTCGAGGGGTTTGTCAGGATGATCAAATATGAAAGTAGCACTGTTTTTAGACTTTTCTTGAAATACGACTCCCAATTAAAAGTCTTCCTAAAGACCCCAGGACCCCGGGCTGGGGTTGTGGCTCAGTGGTGGAGTGCTTGCCTAGCATGTGTGAGGCACTGGGTTCCATCCTCAGCACTGCATAAAAATAAGTAAATAAAATAAGGGTATTGTGTTCATCTACAACTAAATTAATATTTTTTAAAATGTTTCCAGGACTCCCAAAGACACCCGTCCGTGGATCTGGGGGGACACAGTTTGAAAGAGCCGAGCACAGGGGTGAGGTGGGCCCCACCCGCTGGCTCTGCTGCCCAGTGGAGTGCCCACTTTCTCTAAGCCTCATTTTCTAATCCGAGGCTCCTTGCAGCTCTGACATCTTCACCTCTGATTCCTTCAAGATGTGCCAGGCCCTGCGGCTAGTCACACACCAGGCTCAGGCAAGGTCTGCGCTGAGCCCACAGGGGCTGAGGGACAGCCACTTGGCTTCGGAAGGCCAGCAGTTCAGAACAGCTTAGCCTTTCCCCACTAACGGCAGGACAGGGGTCTGGGCTGTGCAATGCACTGGCATCACAGGAAGGCCTGGCCCTGGCCAGCAGGTGGGGATGGACCTGCTGTCCCACAAGGACGCCTGCTGGGTCCCCTGGCCCTAGTGGAGAAACCCCTCCCTGGCTTGCCTGTGAGCTGGTCCCAGCTCTCTCTCTGAAGCAGGAAAGGGTATGGCCTTAGTTTCTCATGTTGGGCGTGGGCATGAAGAGGAAAGGGGGCTGGAAAATCCACTCTTTAGGCCAAGCCCAGAACTCTCTGCACACTGCCAGTGTAGACGTCTGGACTGGAAGGTCTTAGAATACACCTGGTCCAAATGCTCCAGGTAAAACAGGGCTGGCCTGGGCCCAGAACTTGACTGGCACATGTGTCAGGGACACCTGGGCTTCCTGGCTTCCTGCCAGACCTGGGGCAGCAGATCCTGGTCAGCACCTGCACACCTCCGTGTCCACAGCTGTGGAAACTCAGAACGAGGCCATGGATCCCACACGTAGGCAGGCAGCAGAGGCACAGTGCTGCCACAGGGACGGGCTGGGCACACTGCCCACCAGCCTCCGTGGCCTCTTCCTAACCGCTCCCCAGCGCACAGCATTGGAGTGACCGTGTCCACACAGGACATGGACTGAGGGGATTGCAATTCAGGGCCTCCCGCCACCTCCCTGCACCATTCTCTTCTAGGCTAAGGGACAGGTTCACGATTCAACCAGGCCAAACAAATGCTCCCTCCAGAGTCTGGATAGTGAAGAGAGGGACAAGAAACTGGCTGTGGAGCCCCAGTCCTCTCAAGAGACGAAGAGGCAGCTTCCGGGGCTCCAAGTACATGAACCTCCAGAACTGCCCCACTTACTGGCCCTGCCAAGCCTGTTCCCACCCCTCTGTTCTGGTTTCAGTCACGTCCCTGCCAAGGTCTGAATGGTGTGTTGATAGGCTGAGCCCTAATCCTCAGTCTGATGGTGTTAGGAGTGGGCCTTTGGGAGCTATAAGCTCCTGAGGACGGAGCCCTAGCAAATGGGATTAGTGCCCTTATAAAAGAGCCTGAAAGAAGCTTGACCACCCCCTGCTACCAGGGCACAGCAGGAAGCACCATTCCTGGGTCAGAAAGTGGGCTCCCAGACACCAAGCCCCCGCACCAGCACCTTGACCTTGGACTTTGCAGCCTCTAGATTCGTGAGAAATAAAGATGGTGGCATCTTGGTAAAGCAGCCTGAACAGAGTAGACAGTGACCCCAAATGCATACGTCGAGTCTTGACCCCCAGCACTGCAGAACGTGGCCTTATTTGGAAGGGGGGTCTGTGGTCTCTCAGAGTAGAGTGGGCTCCCAGTCCGGCAGGTTGGTTCTCACACCGAGGGGAGCTCAGGGTAGACCTACCAGGTGAGCATGCCACACATGCCACATGCACATGCCACCGGCCGAGGAGAGGCCTGGACCGATCCTTCCCTCACAGCCCTCAGGAGCCAACCTGCCAGACCTCGGTCCCAGACTTCCAGACTCCAGAACTTAAAATTCCAGAGGAGAGAGCAATAGAAGAAGGAATTCTCCTGGAGACCACAACACAGAAATCCTGCCTGAGCTTCCAGCCTGCCATCCTGAGGAATTTAGTCTCCAGCAGCAATTTCAACTTCCGCCTGGATTTCCAGGTGCCTTGCAATTTGCAGACTTGCCCCCTCCACGGTCGTGTGAAAACCTCCCCCCTTGCCCTGATTCCATTTCTCCTGAGAACCTTCATACAGTGTCCACATATCCTTCCAATTAATTAACTTTTGCTTATGTTAACCTAAATTTCATTTGTTGACAATGAAACTTTTAAAAACCCTGATGTGACACAATATAGGCTTTTTCTACTTTGACTGAATTCATTAACACAGCTTCTAGAAGTACAAATTCAGAAGAGCTGCGTGCTTGTTTAATCACGGAAGCAGGAGAACCTCAGAGGCCAGAACTGGCAAGACTCCCTCTGACACATCCAAGGGGCTCAGTCAGTGACACTTGAAGGCATCTGTCTGGTTGGCAAAGCTGGCTCCGTGCAGATGAATATATCAGCTGGAACTGTCTGCTCATTAAATATCTGAAAGATCTAGTTCCCATGTTGTGTATTTACCAAGCAAATGTCTGCTTCCCAGAGAGGAAAGTGCACTAGTCACCTACCCAGAGGGGTTCATAGAGCATCCATTTTTCATTATGAGTTGATGCGTGACATATTACACATCAGTCACACAAGCCTGGTCAGTGCAGGTCCTCCTCAGAGAGGAGGCTCCATCCTGTCAAGTTGGCCAATCTGGTCCTAAGCTTGCAGGACTATCATTCAGAGGCTCTGTTGAGTAAATCTTTTAGGGTTTGGATCCCTGGGCCCTGCAGCAACCCTTCTGGAAGGGAGTGTCCATTGCTTGCTGGGTTCTGACCTTCCATGACCTGCCCATGATGGCCATTAGCTGAGAGAGCCTTCCCACCATAGGATACATTGAAGGATGGGGCTGTTGTCTTAGTCTGCTTGCTATAAAGCTTAGTCCACTACTATAACAGAATAACTGAGACTGGGTAACACATAATGAACGGAAATTATGTGACTCACAATTCTGGAGGCTGGAAAGGTCAAGGTGGAGAGACTGCATTTGGAGAGGGCCTTCTTGTTGTGTCAGCCCAGGGCAGAAGGCAGAAGGACAGAGAGCACACATGCACATGCAAGAGGAAGAGAAGGGGAAAGGGCTCAGTTTATCCTTTTCTCAGGAACCAGCTCTCCTGACAACTAACCCGCTCCCCAGATAACAGCAGGAACCCACCCATGAGGGAAGGATCCTCATGACCTCATCACCTCTGAAAGTTCCCACTTCTCAACACCGTTGCATTGGGGATTAAGTTTCCATGAACTTGGGACACATGCTGCAATTTGAATGTGCCCCCTCCAAAATTCAGGCATTACCAATGTGATGGTATTAAGAGGTGATCAGGCCAAGAGGCTTCTCCCTTGGTAATGAAATTAAGACCTGCACAAAGAAGGCTTCTCGAAGCACTCGGCTAGCCTGCCCTTTAACCTTCTGCCTGCCGAGCACACAGCTTTCCTCTTTGGAGGACACAGCCCTTATTATCAGACAATCAAAGCTGTTGGCAGGCTGGGGTTGTGGCTCAGTGACAGAGCGCTTGCCTAGCATGTGTGAGGCTCTGGGTTCCATTCTCAGCGCCTTGTAACAAAACAAATAAAGATATTGTGTCCATCTATGCTAAAAATATTTTTTAAAAAAGTGTTGGCATCTTTTTTTTTTTTTTTTTTTTTTCTGGAACCAGGGATTGAACTCAGGGACACTCGGCCACTGAGCCACATCCCCAGCCCTATTTTGTATTTTATTTAGAGACAGGGTCTCACTGAGTTGCTTAGGGCCTCGCTAAGTTGCTGAGGCTGGCTTTGAACTCACGATCCTCCTGACTCAGCCTCCCAAGTCCCTTGGATCACAGGCGTGCGCCACTGCGCCCGGCAAATGTTGGCATCTTGATCTAGGACTTTTTAGCCTTCATAACTGCAGGGAATACATTTCTGTTCACTATAAATTACTTGGTGTCAGGTATTCTGCTACAGCAACACAAAATAGACAAAGACAGGCCTTGAGTTCTCTGTAAAGGGTAAAGCATCATCCAGGAGTGAGCTGTGCCTCTCGCCCCTGTGAGGCAGTCAGGGAACTCTGAGGAAGTCCGTTCTCCTTCAAGAGCCTCCCCCAGGTCGCAGCGACTCCCTCGGCTCTCGGCTCTCGGCTCCCCCAGAGGCAAGTCCCCACATTGCTGATTCCCTTGCTATCAGATGACTTCCTCCAGAGTGACACTCTCTCAAGCACTTAGAGTGTCTGTCCTTGTTCTCTTCCCATTGTTCTTGCCTCCCCACAGCCTTCTTCTTGCCTCACCTCCTCTAGACCTCAGTGCTGATGACACACCTTGAGGAGGCACATTGCCAAGGCCAAGGGCCAAACAGCTTCTGTTCAGAAACAGAGTCGGCCCTCGTCCCTGACACAGAAGGCGCTGCTTCCACTGCCTCTGGGCTCTAGACCCTGGCCCCTCCACACCTCCACCTGCCTCCTCTCCTCCAACTCCCTGCCCAGCTCCTGAGCAGCTGGATCTTTACTATCTACCATCTCCCTCCCTCCTCAGGGCCCACTCACCCAGCATCCTCCTGCCACCAAGTCCTCCACTGAGGCCAGCCCCAACTGGTCAGCCCACCCTTGTCAAAGTCGCAGCTCTTGTGTGCTCAGCTCCAGCCAGGCTGACAAGCCTACTTCCAAGCAGGCCTCCAGTCCCGGGGGCCTCTGCCCTCCGCGTTAACCTCTGTCTGCCTGCGTAAAACCCTGGCACCAATCCCACTCGAGTCCTGCCTCTGACCCTGCCCTGGCGCTGGCCCTGGCCCCGGCCCCCTTCGTAGGCTGAGGGGTGAGAGGACAGAAGGAGCATTGGCTCCTGTTGATGGCAGCCCATGTGTTCACAGCCCGTGGATCCCCAAGCTCCTGCAGAGTGGCAGGCAGCAGCGACCAGGAGACAGTGGCAGGGAGAGTCCTCCCAGCATGTGGAAGACCGAAGCAGAGGGCTGGCACCACAGTCACCATGAGGGCCTGCAGTGTGGCAGCAGGCAGGGCCACCCTTCCCCTGATCCTGAAGACGTTTGAAGCACGAGAAGCTGATGCACCCCCAGAAGCCTGCCTTGAAAAGAGGGTGTGGTGGGAAGGAGTCACACGGGGACAGGTCCTCAGCTGACAAACATCCCCACCCCATGCAGCCCGGTGACCATCCTCTCCCCCTCTGCGGGAGGCCACAGGTAGAACCTCTGGGGAAGCTGAGCCAGGAGGCTCTCGGCTTGGGGAGGCCTGGGAGAGACAGGGGTGAGGTCGAGTGGGAGTGCTGAGACCTGCGTGCATCTTAAGCTGGGAGGGCATGCCCTGCCTCAGCCGCCCCCCTGCAGTGCACACTCTCTGCCTAGAGCGCCCCTCCCTTGGCACTTGCAGTGTGGGATCCCCATGTCTTGTCCTGTAGCCTGCCCTGATGTGCTGGCCCTGAGTTCCTGCAGAACTTGACTGCATTGCCCTGTCCCCAGGTGGCCTTCAGTCAGTGACTGCCCCTCAATTGTGGTACTGTGATCTTCTACCCAGAAGCTTCCCCCTGAGCCATCCAAACTGGAGAGGGTGCAGCCCTGTCATTGTGGCCAGGCTCTTGAGGACTGGAGTGGACAGCTTATCCCTGCTGGCTGTGGACGCCAAGGCCCTGGTCCCTGGCCTTGTGTGAGTCTTTACAAACAGTGTTTCCTCCTGTCAGGGGGTCCCCCTCTTTTTAAGACTTTGGCTGAGTCTGACTGCAGTCAGAAGTCTGGCAGCAGAGTCCCCTCGCCCTGCTTAGCTCCCCCCATGCAGGGCCTTCTCACCTCTCCAATGCGGGAGCTCCTCCCTCTCCTCCCTGAGGCTGGCTCCTCGCTTGCCCTTTGCCTGTCCTGGTTGGGGCCACCTCCATTCTGAAAAGCCTCAAGTGGATGCCTCTGCTCTGTGCCACCCGCCCCAGCAGGCTCCAGCCAGAGCAGCACGTGAACGAGACGCAGCAGCAGAGGCAGTCCTTCCGGATGGATACGGGGATGGTTGGAGATGTGTTTAGGGTCCTGTGAGAGCCACATCCTAGTTCCCCTACTCCTTGGGGAAACCTGTGACCCCAGTGACTGGTGGGATCCCAGGTCAGGGCTGAGGTAGCACAGTCATCTAGATGGCAGAGATCCTCTTCCAGGGACCTCTGGGCCAAATTCACCTCTACTCCCTGGCTGTGTGATATTGGGCAAGCTACTAAACCTCTCTGGGAAAGAAAATGAACAATACCTGCCTTGCAATTCCTGTTCAGAGGATCAGCAGCCCTGTGATGAGCGAGCACAGTGCCTAGCATAAAGACACTCAAAAGCAGTGATGGGCTAGATGCAATGGAGACACTGGACAGCTACTCGGGAGGCTGAGGCAGGAGAATGGCAAGTTCAAGGCCAGTCTGGGTAACTTAGCCTGTCTCAAAACAATTTTTAAAGGGCTAGAGGTGTAGCTTAGTGGTAGACTGGCACACAGGAAACCCTGGGTTCAACCCCCCCTACTATGAAGCAGGGCTGGGGAAGCAGCTGTTTGTTGATGTTCCCTTGCCCTGAGAGATGGCAGAACTAAGAGCTAAAGCCTCCAGAACATGCCTGGGACTTGCCCTGATCCACCCAGCATGGGTGTTGCTTTAGTTTCCTCCTTCCTCCAGCAAGTCCTGTCCCTGGAACCCTGGGGACCTGAGGGTGACACCAGGGCAGCTCACAGGGAGAAGGTGCACCTGGCGCAGCCCCAGCAATGCCAAGGGAGCCGGGACTTGCTGCCCTGACCCCAGGCTGGGCGGAGGGGGTCTTGGGCATCTCAGTACCACATTCCAGGGTGTGACCTGGGTTTCCTCTGGGCTGGCTTAAGACAGGCACATGATGGCTGACAGTCACCAGGCAGGTGCTCACAGTCCACAAGACTGGCTTCTCCCACCCCAGGAGGAGACTCCAGGGAGTGACTGGGAAAAGGGAGGAAACTGAGCAGGGGCTAGGGGCCTGAGGGCATGCTCATGCCCACTCACACTCTACCATGTGTGCTCACGAACACACACTCGCAGCCCTGGGCCAGAGTAGTCTACCGCTCCCTGGTCTCCATGTGTGCTTCAGGGCTCTGGGATGCCTCATGCTCTGGCCACTTATTCTTCTGTATGGGAGCTTCTTGGGAACAGAGGTGGTACCATTCAGTGACAAATGGCCTGCTAAGTTTAGGGACCAGTGAGTGTTTGCTGCAGTATGGAGGGTGAGTACGATGAGGAAGGCGGCGGGCGCCTCCCTATGTCTTCAACACCAGCAGTTTCACTCAGAGATGCTCCTGGTATTGGCTGGGAATCCCTCCTGCTGTAAAAAAGCTATTTAAATGACATTAAAATAACCTTTAAATAACAATCAAAGCTAACAAATACCAGCACGCACCACCCAAGGACGCTTTGATTGGCGGCAGACTGCACATCTGGTGGCGGTCCCCTAGGATTGCATGGCCTGGTGACGGCATAGCTTCGGTGGTGTAGGTGGCTCTGCAATGTTTGTGCAACAGATGGAAATCACCTGGCCAGGCAGGTCTCCGTGGTGTCCCTGTCACTAAGTGATGCATGACTGTACCGGCCCTTCCCTTCTTTTCACATGGAAACACTGAGCGGCTGTTTCCAGCGTGGGGATTTGGAAGGCGGCCTGCCCATGCAGTCTGAGCGGGCTTTCCTCTCCATCTGAATGAAAACCTTACACCTCTGCCCCTGACAAACTGTGCTTATGCTTCAGAATTCACGTAAGTAACAGATTCTCACAACAGATACAAAATCCTTCTCCCGGGACGGCGGGGAGCTGGTGCTCTTCCCCTTCTCCCCCACCTCATCTCCCTTGTCCTGTGCTCCATGCAAAGCCTGATTGACAAGCTAGAAGCGCCGCCTAACAGGCGTGGCTTCAGCAGACCCTGAATCTCCTTAAGCCTCAGTTTCCTCTTCTGTTAAATATTCATGCCTCATTGGGTTTTTGAGGGAACTGAATGAATTGGTATTGTTTTATTCTCTCCAAAGTGGGATATAAATTCCTTTGATAAAATTGGGGGTGTTTGAGGCACTGGGGATTAACACTGGGGTGCTCCGCCACTGAGCTATACCCCAAGGCTCTAAAAATATATATATTTTTTATTTTGAGACAGGATTTCACTAAGCTTCTGAGTTTGGCCTTAAATTTGTGATCCTCCTACCTTAGCCTTCAGAGTAGCTGGGATTCCAAGCGTGCGCCATCACGCCTGGTTGAAATTAAAGAGTTTTAAAGATAAAACTTAAGAATTCAAAGAAAGTTCAAACCTGGAACTCATAGCTTCAGGCTCTGCTCCTAATCTCAGTCTCTCCCCCTGTCGTGGGTTGAACTGTGCCCACCAAAAGAGATGTTCTTAACCCTAGTTCTATGAATATGAACTTATTTGGAAATAGGGTCTTTGCAGATGTAATGAAGCTAAGATGAGCCATTGGGGAGAGCCCTGATCCCATATAACTGTGTCCTCAGAAGGAGAAGGCAATGTCATATAGGCTGAGCCCCACAGAAAGAGCAGCCTGTGAGGACAGGCAGAGACTGGAGGACAGAGCCACAGCCAGGGAGCATCAGGGCCACTGGCCACACCAAGGTTGGGGGCAGCAAAGGAGGCTGTCTTTAGTCTCAGAGGGACATGGCCCTGACCACACCTTGACTTTGAACTTCCAGACTCAGAACTGTGCAGGAATAAATTTCTGTTACTTTAAGCCATGCAGTTTGTACCACTTATTTCAGTGGGAGACCAACACACTCCCTGAGTTAAGAAAGCCCTCTGGGCCTGGCCAGAGGGAGCTGGGGGGCCGGTTGTCAGACCTACGATCAAAGCCCTCGCCCCCCTCACTTGAGACTGGCCCACGCAGATGCTCATGTTTGCTACTGCTGCCCTCCTGCTGTTTGGTGCAGGTCCCAAGTCCCTGCCGTCAGCAGAGGAGACCAGGCCTTAGGTTGAAGCTTGCAGACCCTCCCCCTCTGGGCTCTGGAGAAGGGGTGCAGCTCAGGCGCTCACCCTCAGGTGCCCAAAAGCTCAGGGGAGGGCCTACCAGAGCCTCTGCCTGCCTCACCACTGCCACCCACCATAGTCTGAAGCTAGCAGCAGAGGGTGCACCTAGGGTCCAGACCAGACCCCAGAGAATTTCCGGTGCTCCTGGCTAAGGCCAGCCCCTTCCAGCAGGGGTGTGGAGCACCAGCTTGGGGTGAATCCTCCCTGCTGGTAAGCAAATCAGTCGATGGGGGGTTCTCGGAGGAAGTGGGGTTTAGGCCACTGGGGGGAGGCAGTTTTGCTGATTGGATCTGTTGACCTGTGCTCTCCGCATCACTGTAAACTCCCAGAGCAGGGCCAGTGCGGAGGAGGGGGTGGGGAGTGTTCATCAGGTGAGTCAAAGCTGGGGGAGTGGGGGGGGTGGGGAATCCACGTGACTGAGCAGAGGCCTGGGAATGAGAATGCTCCGGGAGGCAGAGCCTGATGAGGTGGCAGGGGGCAGCTGTCAAGGACCTCTCCCACCCATCCTGATGGAGGTGGCCCGAAGGTGCTTTGAGGCAAACACCAACCCTGCTGTGGCCGCCGGCTGGATGAAAGTTCTGGGAAAGATCCGCCCACCTGCCCACAGCAAAGACCACTGGAGCAGTCTGTGTGCTGTGCCTGCACCTACTCCCTGGACCAGCCGGTGGGCCAGAGGGGCACCAGCAGCAGGTGCCCACTAGGGCAGCCCTAGTCCTGGCTACCAACCTGGCAAGGGCAGCGTGCACAGGGAGGCCCCAAATGCCCTCCTGGCAGCAAAGACTGCAGCCGCCAGGTCTGGCTCTGCCCTCCTGAGGACACCTTTCTGAGCCCACCTGGCAGGCTGCCCCGGCTCCTGGAAGGGTGCACTCCAGTGGGGGTGGGGTTGTGGCCTCACTACCCTGCATGTACCCTTCCACCAGAGTCCTGGAGAGGCCAGAGCAGACCCACTGTGCGCCTGTGAAACTGCTTGGGGACTTGGGGCAGCCCACTGCCTACACCTCCCTTCTCTCCACCCAGAGTTAGAAGACAGGTGGGGGAAGAGGAGGAAAGGACTGAGCAGGGAGTACCTTCTTTTCCAAGTGGTGCTGGAAATCACCCCAGCTCACTGGTCCTCTTCCTAGAGCCCACACAGACCCTCCCCACCCCCAGTGGCTGACAGCAGGGTCTACAGTTCCTCCGGTGGATGGAACCACCCTTGGACTCTTACCACTCAACACTTAGGTCCTCTGAGAGAAAACAGGGAGGCCTCTTCCTCTCCTCTTTTGCTGACCTCCTCACCCACCTTGTGCTGGGCCAGGGTCAGGAGTTCTTGTCTGACTCACCCCTCCACCCACAGACTCAGCATCTACAAGGTCCTTTCAAAGAGTTAAAAATGTCCCCTGGCAGGATGCCCTGATGTCTGCTCAGGTCCTCCCTGACCATGTGCTAAGTAACCAATGGCTTCTTCTGGTGGCTTGGCTCAGAAGTGAAGACAGGCAGTTGGGAGACTAGATCTTCCCGCTGGAGATCGTGGGCCTTGGAATTTACGATGGGCTATCATCAGTGTAATGAAGACAAGGTGCCACAAGGTGGCACCCTCAGCCCTCCCTTGGCGAAGTGATCTGGGATCACTGGATCAATTCAGCAGAGACTGGGGACCAGAGAAGGCTCTGACGAAGGAACACCTACCTGGACCTCCCAGGATGAGGGGGCTTCAGTGAACAGTGATGGGGAAGGTCCATAACACCAAGGGTGCCCCGTATTTGAGAGCCTTAGTACCCGCCTTTGCTAGGCCTGAACCTAGATCAACCAGGGAGGTCCTGGTTTTAAATCACTGTTCCCCCAATTATCAGGAACACCTTTTTCTTCGCAATTCCAATATTTTTGCTCAGCAGATATCGTCACAGGGGAGCTGGGGGTATAGCTCAGTTGGTAGAGTGCCTGCCTTGCAAGCACAAGGCCCTGGGTTCAATCCCCAGCACCGCAAAAATAAAAAACAAAAAACCAGTCACAGGGCCTGTGGGCAAGTTTGGACAGACAGGGCCTTGAACACCAGGGTAAGGAGTTTGCCTAGGACTCTAAAAGGCACTGGGTCACTCAGCACATGGTCAGGGAGGACCTGAGCAGAAGGGCAGAGGCAGGGATACCAGCGAAGTAGTGTTGCTGCACTCCAGGTAAGAGTGTCCTGACCAGGGCCCTGGGCATGGAAATAGGGGGAGTGGGTGTGCCATTGCCAATCCCTGAAAATGTGGTCAGTCCACAGCCCGACGCTTCTGCCAGGGTCTTCACTGTTTGCCTGTGTCCTCTAGGTGGCCTCTAAGTGGCCTCCACCATCACCAGCCTATACCCACCCTGGTTGCAGGCCCAGTCTTCCTGTCAAAGTTCAGCCTTCCTACGTCTCATTCCTTCAAAGCCCTGAGAGAGCTCAGGAGGCTGGGAGGCCACTGTACACACAGGTATACCTGCACCCCCCCCACACACACACAGTGACATTGGGCCTTTGATGTCAGTCCACAGGAGCGACCAACAATGAAATGGCAGACATTGACAGGCCTGTATCTGGGGATGGCAGAGTGTGGATGGTAGAAGTCTCCTGGAGTTCCCCAAGTCAGAGAAATGAGCCCTGGCACAACCAGCTTCCTCTGACACGAAGCTCTTTTCAGACCCCCAGGGACATCTCCACTTAATTTACAGTGACATCATGCTGACAGCTGGCCCAGTGTGAGCATTCCGCTCTGCCCCAGATCCCCTACTGCAGCAGGAGGGTGGTCCTAGTGTGAATCCAGAGCCAGGGACCATTTGGTGGCTCAGTGAGATGAAGTGACTCACCTAAGTTTCTGTGGCGAGTTCACATCTGAGTCACCCCAGAATTGGGTAAGAGCCCCAAGACTGAGGAGGTACACAGACTGGTTTGGCTTCCTAGGAGGAAGTCTCGGAGTTGACACCTGCCATAAACAGACGCAGAAAGCACAGCAAGCACGGCGTCTCTGGCACAAGGCAGAGGGCAGGGCTCTCCCTGGGCTGCGGGGACACTCAGTCCTTGAACACTTCAAAATAATGCACCGCATCTCTCCCTTCCACTTCGACACCCCAGCTGTTTCAATATGGAAACTGATTGCCAGAGGACGACCCCTGGAGAGCAGAGCCCTGAGGACAGTGCAGAAAGAGCTTAGAACTGTGTAAAAATCCACTGACCCAAGGAGACACCCCCAGTCTATCAAGAGAGGGATCTAGCTGCGAAGGCACCGGCAGGGTTCTGTGGGAGAGTCTGGATAACTGGAAATGGCAGCCACAAAAGGCACACCAGGGGAGGCCAGTCGCCTGCCTGAGCTGGTCCCCAAACCGAAGATGCTCTCTCCATCATAGGCCACGCCCCAGAAGCCATCGCCCTTCTGATGGAGCCGTCCATGGCCAGGCTGGGCTGTGGCTGTCTCCATCACACAGGAAGATCACCTTCTGAGAAGTCAGAGGGGCCTGGTGGACCACCTGTACTGGGCCATGTAAGGTCAGATGGAACGGGACCTCCGTTTCTCAGTACTAACACCTGGGAGCCAAGCCTGTCTCTTCCATGGCCCCAGCTGGTTGGATGTTTTCTTTGGATATCCAGGAGTTACACACGTCTGTGTGCCAGCCTTCGGTCCTCCTGGACACCTGCTTCACTGAGAGGGACCCAGCTGGCCTGGGAGCTGTGAAGCTCAGTGCACTGACCGCTGCATCCAGGACTGGAGACTCTACTGCCTACAGAGGGAGCCCAGTGGGAAGAGATCGGGGCTTCTACCGCTCTGTCCCCCACACGGAGTAAAGTGCGGTGTGAACAGGGCCCAAAAGACAAACAAACCCAGCAACACGCTGGTGAGTGAAGGCTGTTTGTGCCCTGTGAGTGTTGATTTCCTCCTGTTCTCATTGATGAGAATCAGCAGCAGGAAGAGGCCACGGGGTTTCTTAACCACCTTGGGCTGTTTCTTGAGGACTGCTGAGGACTGCCGCCCGCCCGTGTCCAGCCCCGGGGCCTGCACTCCCTCCGCACTAGCCTGCACTAATCCTGACATCTGCCAATCACTTTCTGGCCTGCAGGTCTGGCCTGGACTCCTTCTCCCTGGCTTCTCTTTTCCTTTTCCACCCCTGGTAGAATCCTTTAAAAGTCCTCTTCTCGAAAACCTTCTGTGATTCTTCTGGCCAAACTTTTAAAAAAAAAAAAAATATATTGTCTTGGCAGTGTCTACTAAACTGAGCATATGCATACCCTATGACCCAGTGACTTCACTCCTAGGTTTATACCCAATTTCCAAAAGCAAGCCCAACATTCAGGGTAGCCATTGCTTTCCCAGATATCCATCAACAAGAGAAAGGATAAATATTTATAAAATGGAGAGCTGTATGACAATGAAAGTAAGCAAGCTACTTCTACACCCAATGATATGACCTCACAAAGTTTAGTCAAAGAAACCAGGCACAAAAGTATATTGCTGTGATTGCATATAGAAAAGGTTCAAAACCAAACAGAACTAGTCCATGGTACTTGAAGTCAGGAGAGCGGTCACCTTTGGAGGGTAAGGACTGGAAAGGAACCCAAGGAGGCTCCAGGGGCAATAATCTTATAATCATATATTTCTTAACATGAGTCGTGATTTTCGTGGATATGTCCACTTTGGAAAAATTTAACAAATTATACACTTATGATTTATGAATAGAAAATATTAGAAAGGCAAGGACCCGAAAAGGTCTTGTGCACGATTTATACATTTTGACTTTTTAATAATTGAGATGAAAGTGGAGTGAGCCTCCACTTTCCTCTTCTTCCAGCTGGATGCAGAAGATGAGGTGACCATAGAGGATGCTGGGGCAAGAGGATGGAAGCATGGATCCCTGAGTCACCGGGTGGAGGAAAGTCACCTGTTAAGTCACCATTAACATCTACCTTGAAGGAGACCCGGTTGAGTTCACATGGCAACAGGGAGGAACCCAAAAGACACTTTCCATTACTAGCAATGTTTTCCTGGGAAGAATTCCAGGATATGGAAATTAACAGTGCAAGGAATATTAGTAAAGGCTTCCTGGTTGCTGGGAATGAAGGTGTTGATGTGTCAGAGCCCACAGACCCTCCTCTGGGTCCCTGCCTTCAAAGTAGTTCTACTCAGTCTATTTCATGTGAGCCATCACACATGGTAACATGCCATGTCCCCAAAACACCACGGCTGGCCGAAACACAGAGCTGGGGACTTAAGGGGCATGACCACATCTCAGTGAGGCAGTGGGGTCCCTTAAATGCTTTCTGTTCTAGAGTTTGGCATTCATTGCTGGGAACGTTTATATACTCTGCTGGTATTTGTGACTTGAGGCTTTCAGAAGTTTCTGGAATGGCCTGTTGGTTCTCAAGGGCCTAGCTGACGTAGGGCCCATCTGGATTCTGCTCTTCCCAGAGTTGGGTCTCGGGGTACCCGAGCACACACGGAGCACAGAATGCCTACCTGTGGGGCATCCGTGGTCATCCTGTGCATCTTCCTCCTCTTCCTTCACAGACCAGGAAGCCAAGTGCAGAGAGCTAACCAATCTGCCCAAGGTCATGCAGAGCAGGGTCAGTTCATGCCTCATGGTCAGAAAGGGACAAAGGTGAGCTCATGAGAGCAAACCTAAGAGGGCTGCTACAGAATCCCCGCCTAGGAGCCGAGGTTGTGGCTCAGTGGTGGAGTGCTCGCCTTGCGTGTGTGAGGTATTGGGTCCGATCCCCAGCATCACAGATAGATAGATAAATAAATAAATAAATAAATAAATAAATAAATAAATAAATAAAATAAAAGGTATTGTGTCCATCTACAACTAAAAAAAAACTTAAAAAGTAAAAAAAAAAATCCCAGGGGGCTCTTGTTGTGCTCAGTGGTAGAGTGCTTGCCTGGCATGTGTGAGGCCCTGGGTTCGACACTCAGGACGCCATATAAAAATAAAAGATCCATTGATAACTAAAAAATATATTTAAAACAATCCCAGCCTAAAGCCTCCAATGAAGTTGCAACACCAGATGCTGCCTCCTTCCCACAGCGGAGGACCAGGAGGTCAGGGGTTCAGCGCTCAGACTCCAGACTTAGACGGGTTCCACGCCCTAGTGTCTGCGTGGACTTGGGTAAGTTGTAAGTGACTCAACTTCTGTCTCCTGGTTTTCTCCTCAGTATGGCCACCTGTGCCCCCACCGGGCGTTGCAGTGAGTCGAGCAGACAGCGTGCAGCCTGATGACAGGCACAGGGTAAATGGGGATCATGACATGGGGAGAGGAGGGTGCAGGCCGCTCAGCGCAGACAGGCAGTGCTGCTCCACTGGAGGACAGGGGGCAGGTGCGGGGGTCTGAGAGCTTCTCTGAACCTCGGCCTCCCCCACCACTGCCTTAGGGTCAGGAAGTCCATTCCATTACCAGACCGCGTGAGAGTCAGCGCTTTGGGAAATGCCAGGCCCAGGTCAGGCCCAGTGGCGTGATTCTCATTAGGTGTGGTCTGGTCCAGCCCCTCACTTCACAGGGGAGGTGGGCAAAGCCTGGGAAGACCTGCCCCGCAGCTGTGCTTCCATGAGCCTCCATCTTGCTGTGAGACCTTATTAGGGTTACAAAGAACGCTTCCTTCCCTCACCTCATTTAACTGCACTTAAATAAGTGACTTCTATTTTGCAGATGAGGAAGCTGAGTGTGGACAGATGAAACGGGGCTCAGCTGGCAGTGGTCATTTTCTGAAGCTCTTTCCCTCGCAGCATAGAGGATCATCCTCGGGAACTGCCTGGACACCCATAGGGTCTTAGTCTAGGAAGAGTCTCTTCTGGGGGCAGTGGTTGGGCCTCAGGGAAGCGGACATGCTGTGAGTCTTCATGCACAGTTGTACTGGGAACACGTTTAGGGAACAGCTGTGGCAGGGCTGGGCTCAGTGCCGAGGGGCCCGGAGCAGAGCAGGAACCCCTGCTTCCGGGAAGCAACCTCGGCTGGCTGGAAGCACGCTAGGCAAGCTCTGGGGCCAGTGCTAACCAGCACAAGCCCTTGGCAAGCTCCACCCTTCCTGGGGCCTCCGGGCGCCCTCTGAGAAATGAGTGAAGGTGACTGGCTGCCGCCTGTCTCCTGGAGTCCACTTAGTTGGTGAAATCTGTGGTCAGGCAGACTTGCTGGCTGGTTCAGTTCTGGTCATCATGTTTCAAGGGGCAGAAGTGAATGGCCTGCCCAGGGCTCCCAAGTCATCTTCAGAGGACTTGTTCCTCTGGCCTGTCATTTTCTATTTTTAATAAGACTGAAGAGCACCCCTGGGCTGTGCCAGGTGTCACTGATTACTGACCTGGTGACTGAATGGCTTTTTAAGAAAGGACTGCAAGTCGTAGGAACAGCAAAGAAGAATCAGATCTGGAGCACAGGCCCCTGTCAAACCCCAGGCCCATTGGTAATGTTTCAGGACACAAAGACATTTTTGCTCTGTTTTCAGAACTGCTATGAGATTTGAATCAGCAGCCATGTGGTAGGTAGCGTGGGGTGTCAGGGCCTCGTCCTCAAAGGGAATCAGATACAGTGTACATCTGAAAGCCCTTCACAGCGTACAGAGCATACGTCGCCCCTTATCTCAGGCCATTCTTATTACAGCCCCAAGGGGAATCAGAAACTCAAACACAGTGTGACTTGCCAAGCCACGGGCCAGCAAGGGAAGGTTCAGGACTGACCCCAAGTCTTCTGACTTCAAACCCAGGGCTCATTGTACTGTGTTACGAGGTACATTTCATTATGTGTAATGACAGTATTATGAGACAGGCTAGAAAGTTTTTAAAAACTATAAATTTTAAACAATGAAATCCTCTGAGTAGGTGGGTGTTAGCATTAGACACAGGTCTTAAAATAGCTATGAGTTTTTTCATTTTTTACTATTTTAACAGGTCATTGCAGAAAATCTGAAAAGTATATAATAAAATGCAGACAAACAAATAAATCAAACCATTTTATCCCAGTGTAATGGGTGCTGTCTCTCGAAATTATTTACATGGTTCCTTCTAGTTTTGGTTTTTGGTTTTTGGTTTTTTTTTTGCTTTAACTTACATTTTATCATGTATTTTGCATGATTGAGCTCAGTGGTTTGAATGGTTGAATTCCAATAGGAAGTAGTGGAACATGATTAGGAAATTCTGGGTTAAGAATGTAGCCTTGGAAGTTGTGAAGAAAAGAAAACGGGGTGCACTCAGGAAGCAGTGAGTAACCTTGAGGCCTGAAGGACACATTGACAACTGTGGGTTAGTGAGGAGTCTAGAAAGACTTTTTATGTCAGGTGGTGGAGAACCTTGGGCAGGGAAGAAGGAATTTTAGTGTATTCTGTTCTCATTAGAGGATAATACATGTCACACTGTACATGTTTAGAAAAATACAAATGTTGACAAACATTTAGAAATAATTCATAACCCAACTGTCCAGAAATAATTGCTATTAATGTTCTAATAAATGTATAGCCTCTGTTTATACACATATTTCTTTTTTCTTCTTTCCTCAAACGGGGACACAAAAACACATTCTTTTCTAATCTGCTCATAAATTCATTGACTACTTTCTTGGTCATTAAAAATTCTATTGCAATAAAGATTTTTAAACATTTTCTGCACTGGAACTCAATTTTAAACAAAATCCCACCAGGAACCTCAACGTTAAAAGGGATAAAAATAGAGCAGTTGTGCTAAGAACAGGCGTGGGCTGGACCTCCTGACCCTGCAGGACAAACGCCCCACACTGGAAACCGCCGTTGCACAACGTCATTTTTATAGCCGCACGGTAAACACACGGCATCGTGGCCCAATCAGCCCGCTTGCCTGTTCCCAGTTTTTCCCTTGGTAAATTGATGCTCCATTCTTTGACCACATCCCATAATTATTTCCCAATGAAGGATTGTGAACATCGGGTATGACATAATCAGAGCTATTAGTGCGAGAATCAAATACAGTCAAATCTTACTTAACTGGAATTTAGCTAACCACAATCCCTCATTAACCAATTTTCTTTTGCTCAACTTTGGGAACATAAAGGAGTCTCTCTCTCTCTCTCTCTCTCTCTCTCCTATGCGCGCGCACACACGCGGAGTTATAAAATGGGACACATTAAATATGTGAAATAACTACTTTCCAAAAAACTACAAAACATCAATGAGAGAAATTTTAAAAGATGAGTGTGACAAGACATACAATACTAAAAGAATCAATTTTGTTAAAATGCCAATTATCCCCCCAAGCTGATCTATAGATTTAACACAAAGAAGTTCAAAATCTTAGCAGAGCTTTGAAAAAAAATTAGTGAGCAAATTTTAAAAATGTGTCAGAAAAGCCAAAATAATTTTGAAAAAAAAAAAACTTGGGGAGTTTACTCTGCCTGGTTTCAAGTCCTAGTATAAAGCTAACTATAATCAACAGAGTTGGTGTTCAAGTAAAGGTCGACATATAGATCAGTGGAACAGAAGAGTAAGTTCAGAAACAGACCCCACACATCAATTGATTTTCAGCAAGGGTACCAACACAATTAAATGTGGGAAAGGATAACCTTGTCAATAAAAGGTGCTGGAATAATTGATTGGCTGTTTGGACAAAAATAAACCTTAACTCTTGAAAATCAACTTGAAATTGATCATAGGCCTAAATGTAAGAGCTAAAACTGTAGACCTCATAAAAAACAAAAACAAACAAACCAGAAGAAACTTAATAATGTTGGGTTAGACAAAGATTTAAAAAATAGGATGTAAAAGGCAAGAACTGTAAAAAGAAAATAATATTTGGACTTCATCAAAATTTAAAATGTCTGCTCTTTGAAAGAACCATTACAAAAATGAAAAGACAGACCACAGCCTGGGAGGGTATGTTTGCAAAACACACACCCAAAAAGGACTCATATCCAGAAAACACACCTCGATAATAATAAAAGACAAAAGACAATTAAAATTAGGCAGAAATTTTGAGTGGACATTTTATCTCAAAGAATATATAGAAATGTCAAATGAAGCATGCAAAAACATCATTAGTCATGAGGTAAAAGTAAATTTAAACCAAAAGGAGACACCACTACATGTCACCACTTCAGACACTACTACTGACGGGGATAAAATGCAAAATGCTGACACTGCCAACTGCTGGCAAGACTGGAGCAACAGGAGCTCTCCGACAGGCTGCTGCAAACCAGGCCATCATTTTGGAAAATGGTTTGGCACTTACTTATAAAGTTAACCATTCACTTTCCAAATGACTAAAAAAGCTCACCCTTGGACATTTTCTCAAATGTAGTGAAAACATATTATACAAAGATTTGTATATGAACATTTGAAGTAGTTTTGCTCAGAGTAAAATGAATTTTTAAAAATTTATACCTAAATGGAATACTGCTTAGCATTTACTAGTATGAACTACGGATACACATAGCAACTTGGCTGAATCACAGAAGCATTACTAGGTAAAAACATCAGATATTTAAAAAAACAACATATGCACCCACTTATAGAAAGTTATAGAAAAGGAAAGCCTGTAGTGACAGCAGACAGCAGCTGGGATTGACTGCCAAGTTCTAAATCACCATTTGGCAGTGGTTGCACTACTACCTGTATAGGTCAAAATACAGCATTGCACTCTTTTTTATTTTAATGGACACAATACCCGCATTTTGTCTATTTGGTTTTGTTTTGTTTTGTTTTGTTTTAATGTGGTGCTGGGGATCGAACCCAGTGCTTCACACATGCTAGGCAAGCGCTGTACCACTGAGCCACAGCCCCAGCCCAGCATTGTACTCTTAAAATTAGTCTTGTCCAGCGATGTGTGTGCCTGTAATCCCAGTGGCTTTGGAGATGGAGACAGGAGGATCCCAAGTTGGGGTCAGCCTCAGCAATTTGACCCTGTCTCAAAATAAAAAATAACAAGGGCTGGAATATGACTCAGTGTTCCTGGGTTCAATCTCCAGTACCAAAAACAAACAAACAAACAAAAACCAAAATTGGTGAGTTGTATTGTAAATGAATTGCATTTCTGCTGGCATCTGGATTCATCTTCCGCTTTTTAAAAATCAATCTTCCAGCCACATGGTAGTTTCCCGTTCAGTGGATCAGAGTTGCAGTGTCTGCTAGTTTCATAAAGTTTGTCTTTCTGTTTCCTTTTTTTTTTTTTTTTTAATTTTATTTGGGGGTAATTTTTGAGAGATGAAAGAAGTAGGAACATCTTCTCTCACTTGCATCCTCTCTAACTTGCAAGGCCGATGGGGGCAAGTAGATCTCCCTATTAGAGCAGTCCTATTTCTTAATGAATTCGTTTACACTTGAGACACTGCTCCTGAGTCCACAATGATAAGTAGTGGCTCAGACCTCCCATAACCCCCCATTTCCTCTCCACTATTCCTTTCAACACAAGTACAAAACAATTCCATTAAATCAGTAGTCAGGTTATACTTTACTGGGATCAGGCAAATGTGTCCCTGAGGGGACCATGACCACTATGCCCAGAACACCTTTGTTATTCAGTGCCTCGCTTTTACTGCAGTTATTCGTTTCTCCTTCCCCCCATTTGTCTGATTTCCAACATGCCTGCCATTGTTTTGTCTTAACACTGCAGAAAGTCTGCATCATTTCTGTCAATAACATTTTGTACAATCTCAAACATCATGATCCTTTTATTCCTGAAGGTCCCCTTCTTCAAGCCATCCTTCCTTCCATGTTCCCATTTAGACATCAAGATGGCAAGATATACTATACTCATGGATTGAAAGAATCAATTTTGTTAAAATGCCAATTATCCCCCCAAGTTGATCTATAGATTTAACACAAAGATATTCAAAATCTTGGCAGAGCTTTAAAAAAATTAGTAAGCAAATTTTAAATTTTTATTAGAATAGCCAAAATAATTTTGAAAAGAAGAAAAGGACTCACTCTGCCTCTAAGGTTTTAGATCCCTGGTTTTCTGGTTCTGTTCTTGGTTGCTCCCTTGGTTTGTTGGATGATTACCTTCACCAGCTCACTAAGTTAAAGTGCAAGAGGAGGGGAATGTAGGTAAGTGGTAGAGCACAGTGCAAGGCCCTGGGTTCAATCCCCAGTGCAACAAAACAAAACCAGGAATAAGAGAAGTAAATTATTTTAGTTATTGAATATCCAAAAATACCTAACTCTACTCTCATTTGACTGATGATTTGGCTGAATACAGAAGTGTCTGATGTTCCTTGTTCACAAGGTTCCAGTGTTATTGAGCATCAAATGACTTCTGATTCCCTTTTTTTCTCTGTAAGTTTATAGACTCTTATCTGAATCTGGGATATTCTAAAATTTCACAGTGGTGCATTTGACCCTGGGTCTTTTTCATCTCTCGAACTAGAGCCCTTTTGATTTGGAAGTTTTAGTTCTGGGAAATTTTCTTCTATTGTCTCCTTTTCCTCTTTCTGGTACTAGCTTAGCTTCTTGCTCTATTTTATCTCTTTTCTACTATTTTCCATCTTTTGGTCTTTTCTGCCGTATTTTCTGGCAATTTCTCTGTTTTTTTCATATTAAATTCTTATTTGGATCTCATGTCTTTAACTTTACAGAGATTTTCCTTGTTTTCAGGCATTTTTAAAGCTTTCTGATTCTTGTTTCATAGAAAGGAGATTGTCTCTGCCCTTTGGGGGGAAGTGTTAGTTTGAAGTTGTCTCTACTTTCTCCAAATTCTTTTTTTTTTCCATTTCTTTGTCTGTTTTGTTTTCTGTCTTTTAAGTTAGAAGCTTTTCCCCAGTGTCGGGAGCTTCTTGGCCATCAGCTCTTAGATTTCTAGAACATGGGAAGCTCTTTGCCTAAAAAGGGGCAGTCTCCCAGATCTACTGCAGAGACCAGACTCCTGCTGTTGGGGGATAGAGCTGCCCCGGGTGTTCTAGAAAGGGAATACTTGGATTTCTATTCTCCTCCTTCCCGCTGAGCTTGTTCCTGTCCCACCCACCCCCTCTCACACTCCTCTTCAATGACCACCTACCTCTGCCTTCTCTCCCAGGTCTTCAGTCCTTGAGGACTTACTCTTTCTTATTCTGTTGTTTTAGTGTGGGCCAGGGAGGTAAAAAAAGAAAAGAAACAATGTATTTATTCAATCTGACTGCCCCATCTCAGTGCTAAGGAGCCCAAATGAGGCTTGGAGGGGGGCTTCCCTGCCCCATGGATCCCCACTGCTCCCAAGTCACAGCTTCAGTCTGCGTCTCAAACTCTTTGTCTATAAAACAAAAGAATGGAACTAGAAGAATGTTAAACACTCTAGTTGGAAATTTTGTTTCAAGAAAGCAGAACCTGGTTTCCATGACTATTTTATTTATTGATCATTTATTTACTTATGTTCTATCAATCTGTCATTGTTTTGAATATCCTGCCCTTCTCTATAACCAAAGACTGTGCACAAGGCTGGCTGCACAATGTGTGACCAGCATAGTCCCAGGACTCTGCACTCAGAGGGACCCCTGCTTGGTTCAACCCTCTTGTCAGGATCTTAAAATTCCTATTGATATTTGAATAGTGGTTCCTGCATTTTCATTCTGTGCAAGGTCTCCCAATAAGTCACCGAGCCCAGTCACTGGATGGTCTGAAGCCAAAGTCATCTTTCAAAGACCTGAATGCCCATGGCCAGAGTTGCCATGTCTGTTAACCCTCCTTCCTAGAAGGGAGGGAGGAGAAAGACTGTGTTTGCCTCAATACTATGAATGGACAAACCAGCCCCAGCCCACCCCCAAAGTTCTGCAACCTGCCGAGATCTTATCATTCAAGACTTGGGGAAACTCCTGAGTTATTTAAGCCGCACTCCAAGTATCTCTCTCTCATTTCAGGCTGTTTCGCTCTGTTTTATTGGGACTGTGCCCTCACTCCCAGTCGATGTCTCCTGACAAAGCAGTTTTGCAATCAGGGCACTTTATTCATTCACTCATTTCTAACTAAAGAAACTTTTATGAAAGTTTTTTAGCAGAAAGAGTTGGCTCTTCGAACAGACAGAACTGTTCCAGCCTCCCTCTCAGCCTCTTACCGGCTGCGTGACCTGATTTGACCTCCTGAGCCCCAGAGTCCTTTATCTGGTTTAATGGCCAGGTAATGATTACTTCCCAACTTAGTTATAAGATAACCTGGATGATGGGCCTGGTGGAGTGCTGGGCGCAGAGGAGGGAGCTAGCGAACGTCTGTCTTCTACCCTCTTCTGTAACACCATGCGAACCTCAGGGGGTCAGCCTGTTATGGACAGCACAGGCCACCAGCTGGTCTTCGAGCACTCGGGGATCCATCTGGGATACACTTAGTACTCCCTTCTCTCCAGCAGGGAGCAAGGAGGTTCATGTCTGAGGAGTGTCAAGGATGATGTCTGCTTTCTGGAATATCCCTGTGCTTTGTGATTAGCATTTAATAGGTTCCCAGAAAGCTTTGAAGATAATAATAGGTCTACACCTGCCTTTCAACAGATGATCTTGAAGTGATATATTTATGTCAGCAATGAAATTGGGAGGTTCTTGTAAGGAGCCAAGACCTGTTTCTTATCTCAAGAAAACTTAAGGTCTAGTTATGAAAATCAAGCCTACAGAGAGGAGTGGCACAGGAATTTGTCCTTAGAAATGCCTAAGTTGTTTCACAGGATGATGGAGTAAATGAAACCTAATGACACATGATGGAATTTGTAGCCCATTTTTCAGTTTGCAAAGTTTTGCTGAAGCCTTTGCATATCTGTTATCCCATGTGTACCTTACCACCTCACAAGTGGTTTGGTAAATCTACCACCCCTCTACTCTCTACAGCAGAGAAACGGAGACTCAGAGACGTGACTTGTCCCAGTCTATGGCCCACAGGTGATTGTCAGGGCCAGTATTCCAATCTACCCTCTTAATTATAGAGTCTCTGTTCTGTGGCCTCTTTGAGATAGTACTTGGCAGTTCCACACTCCACAGAACTCTTCAAACTTTTAGCTGAGTTGTCCTGGGCTCCAGGAAAGGATGTGGGCAGGGCCAGGGGGTGAGGAGAAGGACCAGCTCTAACATGGCCACATCAGCAGACCAGGGCCCCAGCCAGGCTGCGAGGTGGCCACATTCCTTGAATTCCCATGACCTGGTCACAGCAGATAATGCAGCCCCTGGGGTGGCTCCTCTGGGGCCAGCTCTGTCCTCCCACCCACTCACGGAGCTCCTGGCGTCCTCCCTTCCTCTCCTACATCACCAACCCTTCTTTTGCCTTTGCACACAAGCCTCTGCCCTGGTTTGCCTTTTAACCCCCTCCATTCATCGGCGGCTCCCTTCAGCTATTGCCTAGTTCTTGGCCCCTCCTGTAGGGAACCAAGGGCCCTTGCTCTCCACTCTCTTCCTCCTCCCACCCTGCCTTGAACCCCTCCAGTCACACTTTTCTCCTCTGACTTGACCAAAATCACTGTCACCAAGACCTTGCACTTGCTGAGTCCTATGCTGAGCTCCCCGACTCTTTGGTATTGGACAGTTCTTTCCTGGAACTTTCTTCACTTGCCTCTGGTCACCACATTCCTCGGTTTTCCTCCTTCTCCAACATCTTTGCTGCTTGTTCCGCTCTGCTTGACTTCTAAGGCTGCAGTGTCCTGTGTCCCAGCCCTGGGCTTCCTTTTCTCATCTAGCATCAGCTCTCAGTCCCTGGGGGTCTTCTTTCATCGCATGGCTTTAAATCCTCCTTAGACCCTGTGACTGACAAACTTCACACCACCAGGCAGAGTGTCTTTACAATTCATGACAAGTGTCTGGCTTCCTGTTCAATAGCTCCCCTGGCATTTGTAACGAACGTCCCAAATCATTTACCTTGATTTAACCAGGCCTGCTCACTGCCATCTCAGAGATGGGCTCCAACCCCACCTCACCACATCATCCTTGATTCTGTTTTTCTCACAACTACATCAGTCCATCATTGGCTCTACCTTCAAAATCGGTCTGTTCCTCTTTATCCCACATAGTGCCCAGTCCAAGCACCAAATGCCACCACCTCAAAGCCATGGCAGCCCATTCTCTTTCTACCTGTGTCGTCACTGATCTAGTCTTTATACCACAGCCTGCACATGATGTTGAAGTGTAGACTAGACTACATCACTCCTACATTTAAGACCCTCTGATGAGTCTTGCACCGTGGCACATACCTGAAATCCCATGACTGGGGAGGCCGAGGCAGGAGGATCACAAGTATGAGACCAGCCTCAGCAACTTACTGAGTGCCTGTCTCTCTAAGGGCTGGGAATGTAGTTCAGTGGTTAAGCACCCTGAGTTCAATCTCCAGAACCAAAAAACAAAATTCTTTGACAACTTCTTAACATGTAGGATTAAATCAAACAGCCTGTGGCCTCAGAGGGAATATTCAAAATACCCATATTCAACAATGAGTGGAGAATATATATCCATATATACATTTCTATGTAAATCAAAATACACCAATATATTCCTGGGGCTGGGGATATACCTTAGAGGTAGTTGCTTGTGTAAGACATGCAAGAAGGCCCTGGGTATATACATATGTATATATTCCTTTGTATTTTCTAACTAAACCAAACTATATTTATATAATAAAACTTTACAAAATGATATAACACATAGTATTTATCAAATCTGCATAATTCCTGTCATTTATTAGTTTTCAGGAATTATTGGCATGATCCTTTAGCCTTCCATGTTCTAAGTAAATGATGATGCCCCCCGGGCTGTGATTGGACAGAGGAAACCACATTATATTCCTCCAGTAACTTCCCCGTCAAATCAGTAGCCACTTGGTAATTTGTAGTTTAAAAATGGAGAATTTCTATTAATAACAACAATACTGTTTATGGTAATGAACCAAATCTCAGCCTCCAGCAAATGAAGAGCAATTATAGTAAATTTTTCCTGATCCCTATGATATCATCTTAGATGTCACACCTTCAGCATCTCATTACTGGCTCAGTCTCAGAAGCCTTTGATGAATGCTGTATTCAGCTAGGTGGACTCCAGTCCTTCCTGT
Source organism: Glaucomys volans (assembly GCA_020662805.1). Lineage (NCBI taxonomy): Eukaryota > Metazoa > Chordata > Mammalia > Rodentia > Sciuridae > Glaucomys > Glaucomys volans. The sequence continues at coordinate 119,315 of JAJEJO010000229.1, forward strand.
CAGAATCTAAACTCTGTGGCTAGAACACTGCTTCTACCAGGCTTCTTGGTCTTGACGACCATCTTGGCCACTTACATAAACTTTATTTTTTTAAAATATGTATATTTTTTAGTTGTAGGTGACACAATACCTTTATTATTATGTGGTGCTAAGGACTGAACCCACAGCCTCACGCATGCTAGGCAAGTGCTCTACCACTGAGGCACAACCCCAGCCCAACTGACATAAACTTTAAAAGGCTCTCTTTCAGTTTTCTCATCTGTAAAATGGGCTGCTGCTGCTGCTGCTGATACTCAAATGAGTTAATCACCTGGCTCAAAAAAGTGCTAGGTAGGCATTAACTCTCACTTCCTTCATGTCACTAATGCCCTTGACTCCAAGGTGTGTGGTGGGTTTTAACAAATGTGTCCCCTTAAGTGGAGGCAGAATGCAGTTAACCACAGTGAGAAGTCTTCTGCACCCTGGTGTCCTCAAAACCTTAGTCATCTCCTGAGTCCCTTCTTCCCTCCATGGCCTCCGCTGTGATAGGACTGCTCACTATTCCAAGCCCAATGGCAGCGCTGGCCTGGGTGAAGCCCCACTGGGAAAGGTCTGCTTCCCCAGTCTCTCCCAATTTTCTCTGGGTCACATCCATGAGTTGTAATCCCCACATGCTGGCACAGGGTTGGTGGCCAGGGCGGTCACAACTGGATGGCTGGCTGGATGGCACCAGTGGACCCACCAGGAGGCCCTCCTCTCCTCCCTGCCAGGAGCACACGATGGAGGCCAAGAGGTGGGACTTCAGGGGATGCCTGGTGTTCCTATTTTAGCAAACAGATCCAGGCTGTCTGGATGTACTGACTGAACAGGAGCCCTGCAGTCCAAGACCTGGGCCATCAGGTCTGGGTCAGAGAGGCCCACATCTCTAACTCTCACCCTTTGCCCTCTGGCTATACTGACCTCCTTTTGTTTCTCAAGCTCCTGCTGGGTCTTGCCTCAGGGCCTTTTCATCTCCCTAGGATCTATTCCCCATCTCCCTGCAAGGCTCTGCCTCCCCTCCCAGCTCTGCTCTCCAGGCCCTTCTTCAGTCTGTCCCTCTGTATTCGTATCCTGATTTCTTTTACAGCATTTATCATTCCCTAAAGTTATGGGGGGTTTTTTTGTTGTTTTTTTTTGGTTTTTTTTTTTTTGGAACCAGGGATTGAACTCAGGGACACTCAGCCACTGAGCCACATCCCCAGCCCTATTTTGTATTTTATTTTAGAGACAGGGTCTCACTGAGTTGCTTAGGGCCTTGCTAAGTTGCTGAGGCTGGCTTTGAACTCGGGATCCTCCTGACTCAGCCTCCCAAGTCGCTTGGATTACAGGCGTGCACCACCACGCCTGGCTAAAGTTGTTTTATATTGATGTCTTCTACCATCCTGCCATGATAAATAAGGCTAAATGCAGAAAACAAATACTGTTCCAAATATTGTTTGAAAACATAGGAAACATCGCTGAAGATTTCAAAGAAACAAAGTCTTAGAACAAATGACACATCTGAAACTCTGCTACTCAGGTGGATAAAAAAGAAATGTTCCCAACACATCTGTGCTCCTGCCAGTGGCTAGATTCCATTTCACTAACTGAATGCAGAAAGGACTTCTTGTGAGGAGCCACTAATGGGAAGGGGCACCAGGGAGCACATAATCTAGGCAATAATTTCTCTGATAAAAACAGTATTTTGTGTTAAATCGTGTCTGTGTAACCAGTGAAGAAACGTCTGCTTTGACTAGAATAATAAAAGGACTCTCGGGTAAGATGTCAGCAGGGCCCTCCAGTGCTCCGCTCCCAGCAGGAAGCAGCAGCCGAAGTTGCAGGCAGAGAGGCATGCCCCGCTGCAGAGTGAGCGACGCGGCATCATCAGCTTCACAAACAGGGCCACGCAGATGTGGTGGGACCACTGCCATCATCTGGAATGAGGTGGTGGATATCCCATGGCGAAATGCTTCCAAGACACATCAGACCCACAGATGAGTTATCTACCTTCTTTCTTTTTAAATAAGACAAGTAGCCCGGGGATGAGGAGAGACTGTCAGGAGTGTGAGACCTGGCAGATACTACTGGAATTTTGAATGCACTTAATTTGTCCCTTTGGGGCAAAGGAGAAGTTTTACCAAAGTGAGTAGCAGAAACATGGGAGAGCCGACTGGCTTTATCGGTTATTTACTTATTTATTTGCGGTGCTGGGAATTGAACCCAGGGCCTTCTGCTTGCAAGGCAAGCACTCTACCAACTGGGCTATATCCCCAGTCCCTCTATTTATGACTATGAACATCAATGGGCCCTCTCACTGAAGCAGTTTCCTCGATTTCAGACTCACCTCTCCTGTTTTCAAAAGATTTTGTACCTCTGAGGCCTCTTCAAACCTGCACAGCCCCGCCCCTCCCCTGAGCCCCACCCCTCCCCGCCCTCAGCTGAGGGCTTGCTTCGCTGGCAGCAATCAGGAGCCTTCCACTGCGTCCTCACCACGCCCATCTGCCTCACTCTCCCCTTTACTGCGGCTGCAGATCAACGTCTGTGCTTGGATCCATTCCCTCTTACCAACTCAATGACAGCTCCTGAAATCCTACTGGCCAAATCTGCTGGGGGATATGGATGTCATCTTTCAATGGAAAGAGTGGAAAAGAATTCAGAGTCATTTTAAATCTATTACAGGCTTGTTTTGCACGTAATTATGTTTATTAATTCATTTATATTGCTGTATGTAGCAGTTTTTTGTTTTTGATTTTTCCTCTGGTAAAGAATTTAACCCAGGGGCACTCTACCTCTGTGCTATACCCCCAGTCTTTTATTTTTATTTGAGACAGGATCTTGCTAAGTTTCTGAGTCTGGCCTTGAATTTGCAATCCTCCTGCCTCAGCCTCCCTAGTTATTGGGATACAAATACAACTGTGTCACAGTTATTCATTCTTTTTATTACTATGTTCCATTGCATTCCCATATCACAATTTATCTGTTCTCCCCTTGATGTCTACTTTTGTAATTATTTTGCTATTATGAAGAAAGCTTTCAGAAAATAAGTGTACATATCTTTTGGGAATCCTATGCACTCATTTCTTTTTTATGTCTAGGAGTGGAGTTGCTGGGTCTAATTAGCATATATTTAGCTTTACTTCCCAAATACTTCTACCAATTTATACTTTATCAGCATAGAAGAGATCCAATTCATCCATATTCTTGCCAGATCTTGATATTGTCAGTCTTTTTACTTTTAGTCATTCAGTTGGGTGTGTAATGATTCTCAGTGTGGTTTTAATTTGCATTTTTATGATGAGTAATGGTATTGAGCTAGTTTTTATTTATTTCTTGACCTCTCAGCTTTCCTCTTTTGTGAAATACCTGTTCTCTTGTCTACTTTTTTTAAAGTTGTTGATGGACCTTTATTTTATTCATTTATTTATATGCGGTGCTGAGGATCGAACCCAGTGCCTCACACATGCCAGGCAAGCGCTCCACCCCTGAGCCACAACCCAGCCCTCTTCTGTCTACTTTTAATGGAAATATTTTTATTGATTTTTAGGAAATCTTCATTTTTATGTGTCTTGTTGAATTTATGCACTGTGAACGTCTCCTCGGTCTTTAATTTGCCTCACTTATGTTTTTTGATGAACCAAAGTTCTTGATTTTAATAAAATCTGATTTCATGATCTTTTCTTTCACGGGTAGTTCTTTTTGTCCCGTTTACAAAATCTACTCCACCACAAGGCAAAAAGATATTTGCTGGTAGTTTTTTTTTTTTTTTTTTTTTTTAGAACCTGTACGGTTTTACTTATTACATGTAGGTCTACGATCAGTTTAATTTGTGTGAGAGAGGGGTCAATAATATTTTGTTGTGGGTGCCCAATTGATCCAGAACCATTTGTTAAGAAACCTTCCCCACTGAATTTTAGTAGCACTTAGTTGTAAATCAGGTCTTACATGTACTTACGGATCCTTTTCCAGACTTTCTGTTCAATTCTGTTGATCTTTTGTTCTATCCTTCTATCTAGATTACTCTTTTATTTATCTATACTTTATTTATTTATATATATTTATCTCTTTACTTATTTATTCACTTGTCTAGTTTTGTGATGCTGGGGATTAAACCCAGAGCTTGCACATGGTAGGTATTTTAGTCAGCTTTTTGCTGCTGTGACCAAAAGACCTGACAGGAAGTTTTAGACGTGGAGAAGTTTATTTGGGGGCTCATGATTTCAGAGGTCTCAGTACACAGACAGCAGGCTCCATTTCCCAGGGTTCAAGGTGAGGCTAAACATCACGGCAGACCAGTGTGGTGGAGGGAAGTGGATCAGGACATGATGAGGAAACAGAGATTCCAATTGCCAAATACAAAATACATACCCCAAACACATGTCTCCCCAAGGCCCACTCCTCCAGCCACACACTACCTGCCTTCAGTTACCTCACAGTAATCCCCACAAGAGGATAAATGCACTGCTTGGGTTAAAGCTCTCATAACCCAAACATTTCACCTCTGAATGTGCTTACATTATCTCACACATGAGCTCTTGGGAGACATCTCACAACTAAACCATAATACTAGGCAAATACTCTATCATATTTATGTTATTTTTAAAAGTTAAACTAACCTTGCATTCCTAGGAAAAAAACCAACTTGGTGTGACATCTTATTTACATATTAATGAATACAACAAAGGACAGACATTCAATTTGCTGATTGTTTGGACCTTTTGTGGTCAAGTTTCTGAGACAGATCTTTAATTTCGAGTCACCTTGAAACGTCCTTGTCAAGTTTATGCTTGCTTCATAACATATGCTGGTAAGTTCTCTTTCTCTTTCCATTGTTTGGGAGGTAGTATAAGATGGATGTTATTTCTCTCTTAAAAGTTTGATTGAACTTATCAACCAGCTATGCCATATGAAACTGGCATTTTCTTTGTGACAGTATCTTTTACTTCTGGAATTGATTTCCTAAATAGCTGTGAATTGCTCAGATTTTCTTTTTTTTTTTTTTTCCTTTTTTCCTTTTTTGCTATCAGGGATTGAACCCAGGGGTGCTTACCCACTAAGCCACATCCATACTTTATTTTAAGACAGGATCTCACTAAGTTGTTTAGGCTGGCTTTAAACTTGCCATCCTCCTGCCTCAGCCTCCAGAGCCACTGGGATTACAGGAGTGTGCCTCGACGCTTGCCTTCTATTTCTTCTTGTGTACACTTTACTAACATGTTTTTCCAGGAATACTGATGTTTTCTTCTAAATTGTCTAGTTTATTGGTTTAGAGTTGTTCAAAGTCCTCTTGTTTACGGTATTTATGTTGATGCCACTTTTATTGTCCCAATATTGGTTAATTTTGCTTTTCTTCTTGTTCAATGTTTTCAGATTTACTGAATTTATTAGTCTTTTCAAAGAGTTAATGTTAGTTTGGGAACCCTTCTTTCATTTGAATGCTTGCTTTCTCTACTATTAACTGCTTTTTAAAAATTTCCTTTCCATTACTTTTCAGGGTAATCTTTTCAAACTTCTTTTTTAGTTGATGATGGACCTTTAATTTATTTACATGCAGTGCTGAGAACCCAGTGCCTCACACCTGCTAGGCAAGCACTCTACCACTGAGCTCCAACCCCAGCCCCCAAACTTCTTGAAATGTATGCCTAGGTCAAAAATCCTTCTTGCTGAGACCTTTCTGGATGGCCCGTTTCAAACTGAAACCGCGTCACTCTATTCCCTTCTTTTCTTTTGCTATGGCACGCACCACCACTTACCATCTCGTGTCCTTCCCTTTTTACTTTTGTCTCTTTCCACCCGAATACAGTCTCCACCATGGTAGAAACTTTCGTTTGATCGCGGTGAGTCCCCAGACCCACCACCGTTCGCGTTCAACGAGTCCAACAAGGACTGGGGTCGGCGAGGGAGGCTCCGGGGCGCGACACCGGCCCCTGCTTAGGTGCGGCTCAACTACAAGGGACGCAGGTGATACCTAATTCTTACGGAAGAGGAAACCGCGGCAAGTCAGCGGGGAGAGCGGCGATTAGGAACCTCTAACCCAACAGCCTGGCTTCTTTCCTCCAAACCCCGAGTCTTCTCCCCGAAAAATGCAGAACGGGGTGGAAGGACCGAGGGGTCCGAGCCAGGCGCGGGAACCTGGCCTTACTTCGCCTCCCTCGCGGTCCGAGGGGCAGGTGGTCCGGGCGCTACCGTACCGCCCGCCTGCCCACCGGATGCTTTGGTTCCCCGAGACCCGGGAAGTAACGTAGTCCGCAGGCGGGCGCAGGCTTTGCGGAGCTTCGCCCGGGAGCGCGCCGGAATTCATAGTCCGGGGCTTGCGTTTCCGGCCGGAGGGCTCTTCCTGCGGCTCCCGGAAGCGGCGCTCGCTGCCCGGGTAACGGGCTCGGCGCACAGGCGGCGCGATGGATCTGGAGGAGGCGGTGAGGAAGTGGCGCTCCTGGCGTGCCGGGAACGCCGGGCCCCCGGGCAGTGAGGCTGAGGGGCGGCGGTCGCGGGGCGCGCTCGGGCGGAGGAGGGCGGGGCGAGGGACGGGGAGGGCGGCCTCTCCGTGCTGCAGAGGTTCTGGCGGGGCGAGGTGTGAGGGCGGTGGCGCGCCGTCGGCTCCCGTGTGTTTAAGGAGGCGGCCGAAGCCGTGGGCTTGCGGGGCCACCCGCTCCTCACCCTCTCGGCGGGGCCACCCGCACGCGCCCCTCGGCGCTGGGGTGGGCGGGCCGAGGCGGAGTTGGGAGCCGCCCGCCTCCGTCTCCCGGCGGTTTCGGCCTTGGGGTCGCCTCCGGGCGTTGTCAGTCTGAGGCCGTTGAAAATTTTACCAAGTTGTCGAAACAAACCTGGCATTCATTTTTTTTACACACTACCTAAAATGCTGCGCCCTTCGATGTTATCAAATGAGGTTTTGGTAATTAGATCGATGGTGGTAAGTCCAACACCAAAGAGTTGGGAGTCAGAAGATCAGGTCTTGTATGTACAGAGGAGGTATTGTGATAGTGTGTGCTCGCTAAATGGGGGCATTGGAGTGGAACCCGGGTGCTTTACCACTGAACTACATCCCAGACCTTTTTATTTATTTGTTTACTTTTTATTTTTCAATTTTGGAACAGGGTCTCGCACAGTTGCTTACGGCCTCACTAAGTTGCTGGGGCAGTCCTTGAATTTGGGATGCTCCTTTTTAGTCGCTGGGATTACAGGCCGTGCACCACCGTGCCCTGCTCAATCAGTGTTAACTGAGTAGTGGATAAATAGTGTCTAAACACTGAATTGATTAAATTAATCATAACTCACCATAAAGCATACATATCTCCTGCCCGTAGGTTCCAAGTTTGTTTGGCTCACCATCGACTCCCAGCACCTAGTAAAATGCCCAGTATACGTGTAGTTGATACTCTATATACTGTTGAATGAATAAATCAAAACTTGAAACAACTCAGGAAAACCTAGTTCCCTTGCGGTATGTGTTTTTAATGCCTTAGATGAAGTTCCAAATGGTATATCTAATTTAAAAGTCTTACTTGTATTTCCATTTCATCATCTTTTTTTCTCAGCACTTTCAAGGAGTTTTATGTACTTGTCTTCATGTCAGTTTATCCCTTTTTTCCCCCTCATAGACTGCATATTTTAGCACATTTTCTCTAATAGTTCAATTCAGTTTCATACTTCTTACAAGATTGAACTCTTTCTCCTTGTTTGCAGATAGATAATGTCTCTGATATATTTTCTGTGATTTTTTTTTTTTATTTATAGGGCAAAATTGCCAGGAACTACTTGCCAAGTTCTACTTGAATGGTTTAAACTGAATGTGGTTTTATATTAACACCTTTTCTCTTTTTTATAGAAAGAGTTTAAAGAACGTTGTTCTCAGTGTGCTGCTGTCTCTTGGGGTCTTACTGATGAAGGCAAATATTATTGTACTTCTTGTCACAATGTTACAGAAGTAAGTGACAGTATCTTTTAATGAATTTGCTTATGTTTTAAAAATTCCAGTTTCACCCTGGTGTGTAATCTAGTTCTCAAAAAACCTGATACGCTTTATCACTCATTCAGTGCCCAAATTCCAAAAATTGAAGAAGTCTTTAAGTTCTCACTCTTGAATTAAGGAATTTGTAAATTAGATTGAGGATGAGTTTTTGAAGTTATGTCAAGCCACATTTATAATGATTTTCTAATTCATTGTATGGTTTAAAGGAAAATAATTAAAATTGTACTTAGAAGATGATTTCTTTTTATTATACTTAAGAATTTTAATGTGTTGTACTAGTTTAAAGTTCTGAAAGATGAAATATTAGAAAGATTGAGACTCTTGGGAATATTGGAAATATGCTTTGTTTTCATTTTATCTTTCTATAGTGCCATACAAATTACATCTCATTTCCTCCTTGGAACAACCTGTGAGATATAGTGTTATGCCTGTTTGTAGATGGAGCAAGTGGGGCTCAAGAGTTGAATGAGTTTGCCACGGTGGTGAGCCAAGTCCTCAACCTGAGTCTTCTAACTCCAGGGTTCCTTTTACCACATCACACCTGCTTCTTACATTGAGGTGGTCACACTGTCCTTTGTAACTTTGGTAAATGAGATGTCACACTGGGAGCTCTAGGTCCTGTTCTAGTGACCACACCTTCAGTTCAGGATAACCAAAATAAGCAAAGTGTGGACAGTTCACACTGGACAGGCTAAAACATGCCAGAACTCTGCTGTGTGGAAAAAGATTAGCTCAAAGTACACAGGATCAGGAAGGACCTTATTCACCAAATATAGGCTTAAGAAAGACAGTTTGGGAGAGATAAAAGTTAACTGTGTAGACATCTGCTTGTCGCCTATATTGAGTGACAGGGACTGATTTATCTTCCTACTTCAAATAACTAAACCTGGACAAGATATATGGAATGTCAGAGCACTCATCTCCAGAATATGTAAAGAACTCAGAAAACACAAAAAAAATTAACCCAATCAATAAATGGGCTAAGGAACTAAACAGACACAGAGGAAGATATAAAATGAAAGAACAAATATATGAAAAAATTTCAATGTCTCTAGCAATTAGAAAAATGCAAATAAAAACTAAGATTTCAGCTCACTCCAGTCAGAATGGCAATTATCAAGAATATAAGCAACAATAAGTGTTGGTGAGGATGTGGGGGGAAAAGTACACTCATTCATTGCTGGTGGGACTGAAAATTGGTGCAACCACTCTGGAAAGCAGTAAGGAGATTCCTTAGAAAACTTGAAATGGAACCACCTCTTGACCCAGCTATCCCACTCCTTGGCCTATACCCAAAGGACTTAAAATCAGCATACTGTAGTGACGCAGCCACATCAATGTTTATAGCAGCTCAGTTCACAATAGCTAAACTGTGGAACCAACCTAGATGCCCTTCAATAGATGAATGGATAAGGAAACTGTGGTATGTTTACATAGCAGAATATTACTCAGCCTTAGAGAAGAATGAAATTATGGCATTTGCATGCTAAGCAAAATAAGCCAGTCTCAAAAAACCAAAGGTCAAATGTTTTCTCTGATAAGTGGATGCTGATCCATAATGGGGGACAGCAAGGAAAGAATGGAGGAACTTTGGATTGGGCAGAGGGGAGTAAGGGGACAGGAGGGTGTATGTGGGGTCAGATGGTACAGTGAGATGGGCATTATTACTCTGTAAGTGTATGATTGCGTGAATGGTGTGACTACATTGTGTACAAACAGAGAAATGAAAAGTTGTGTTCCATTTGTGTGCAGTGAGTTGAAATGCATTCTGCTGCCATGTATCACTAATTAGAACAAATTAAAAAAAATACATATGGAACAAGTAAAAAACAAATTTTTTCCCCTTGAGAATTAGCTTTCCCCTTGAGATTAGCTTGCAACTCTAATCACACACATGCTTTTCCTTGAGACAATTATTTTTCTTTAGTGTGGAGCTGAAATGCTTATGTCTAGTTTTCATTTAGCCACACAGGATATATTTTGCTCACTTGATGAAATTGTTGGGGTAAAGAAAGTGTTCATTTATCTTGATTATGGTAATGGTTTTATGGAGATATTTATGTATCTTGATTTACGTGTAAATATGTGTACACACACAAACATATCACGTTATTCACTTGAAATATGTGCAATGTAGCCGGGCGCAATGGCGCATGCCTATAATCCCAGCAACTCGGGAGGCTGAGGCAGGAGGATCGCAAGTTCAAAGCCAGCCTCAGCAACTTAGCGAGGCGCTGAGCAACTCAGTGAGACCCTGTCTCTAAATAAAATACAAAATAGGGCTGGGGATCTGGCTCAGTGGCCAAGTGCACCTGAGTTCAATCCCTGGTTCCAAAAAAAAAGGAATATGTGCAGTGTGATTCTCACTTTGGTGCTTATTAAGGCATTAGTGGTTTAGTTATACTAAACTCACTGTTAGACCACAGTACAAATGTAAATGTGCTGAAGGAAAGCCTGTGGCCTAATACACTATTTGCCATTAGCAGATAAAGTCAGCATACTATTTTTATAGAAACAACTACCATAACTCATTGCCTCTTTTATTTTATTTATTTATTTATTTATTTATTATTTATTTATTTATTTATTTATTTTTGAACCAGGAATTGAACTCAGGGACACTCGGCCTCTGAGCCACACCCCCAGCCCTATTTTGTATTTTATTTAGAGACAGGGTCTCACTGAGTTGCTTAGGGCCTCGCTAAGTTGCTGAGGCTGGCTTTGAACTCGCGATCCTCCTGACTCAGCCTCCCAAGTTGCTTGGATTACAGGCGTGCGCCACCACGCCCGGCGCCTCTTTTATTTCTTTGATCATTTTTTTTTTTTGGTTCTGGCTGATTAAATCCACTGTACTTATTTTTCATCTTGAAAGGGCCTAATACCACTGCATAGCTCCACATTTAAAAGACTGTTGACTCACATGGAGTAAATTTGTCAAGAATGTAGGATTCTTGAAGGTGGGCAGCATGTTTTTTGTAAAGACCATGAACCTAGCCCAGAGTTTTCCTTCCATAAAATAGGCAAAGCTGTATGTTGCAGGGCTTTGGTGGTTACTCTTGGCTTTATGGCAGTGCAGATGCGTTCATTACATAGAATGTGATGTCGTCGGTACTTCCTGGAGTTGCATGGTCTGGTGTTGAAATCCAGTGAGACAGGAGTGAAAAATGAGATAGTGGTTATACCTATGAAAAATGGCAATCGTGGTACAACTTACTCAATTTTTCTACACCTTTAATTGTCCTCTAGTTTATTCTGTGTATAATTCTTCTAGCTCTAGGCACTCTGTGCAGTCTGAGAAACAGATTTCCAAATTGCTACAGGATCTAGAAATTTTATCCATGTGTTTTATCCAAGAAAAAGAATTTAAAGTCTTAAATTTGACCGATTTGAACAATAGGTATTTTTATGTGTATTTCATGGATATTTGATAAAAGTATATAGGCTAGAATTATGTAAGTTTAATAGGTTTTTAAGATTATAAGAGCAATACATGTTCATTATAGGAAATTTTGAAGTTTTCGTCTCTTTTTTCTATGTATAAGAGGGCAAAGGGAATCTGTGAGTAGTATTTAATCTTTTTCCTTATTTTTTTCTGGGTTATTCTAAACATATGCAGATATTTTTATTGACTGTAAATAATTCCATAATAAAACCATTCAGTAATTAATTATAGCTCTAGTTTTAGATATTTAGCTATTTGTAGTTTTCTGTTGTTTTACATTTTTGTAATCTGTATTGTGAGCCTTTTTTTCCTGGCTCCCCTTTATAAGTTTTACTTGACATTGCTCGGTAACTGCTTTTGTATTGACTTTGACATGTCATGTGTTCTCCGTGTGACCAACCTAGTACACCAAAATTGCTCTGAAATTGTTTTCTGTGACTAAACAGACTGCCTTCCAAAAATCCTGTCATCTTTTATTCCTAATAAAAGTTGAAGAAATGTCATTTATTTTCATTGTGAGAAAGCCAGAATCATAGACACTTGACCTGAGAGCTGTTGGAGGACAGACCTTTTAGGAATTAACCATTAATCATTCTGAAATTCTGTAAGTTCCACTGAAAATGAAAAGTAGTGCTTTTGTAATTTCAGAAATGAAAGCAGTTCTAGAGTGATATTCAAACACATGGAAAAAGAGAATGAAATCAACCCATATTATGTTAGGCATTAGTAGTTACTGCAAATACAGAAATTGTTTTAATACCAAAATGTTTTGTATAGGCAAAAAACCAAAAAATTTGACTTTTGATTTGGTTTGATAGAGTTAATCAGTGATTTAAAATAAAGTTTATTCATTTAACAGACACTTTGTGGTTACAACGTTGAGGCACTGTTTTAGGAATCAAGAAATTTTTAATGAAAAAGTAACATAAAGTTAGCTGGAATTTTACAACTTACATGATTTTCCCCAACATGGATTTTCCCAAGACCGTGGTTCCCAAGACCGTGGTCTTGGCACTCATAATTTGGTTCATTATATTTCCCAGAGCATTCTTGATACTTTGGGAGATGTAAAACTATTTTCATAAGGTCTGTGTTTGTTTCTTATAGAGATCTAAGGAAGTTATAAACACTGAAGGTATTCCTAATGCCAAGATAAAAACTATCAACAGGGGGCTTAGAAGAAAAAGGAAGTGTGGTAAGCTCTTTCTTCATTTGTGCTTAACCTTTTTTTTTTTTTTTTCCAGTTATTGATGGACCTTTATTTTACTTATCTCTTTATATGTGATGCTGAGGATCAAACCCAGTGCCTCACATGTGCTAGGCAAGCACTCTACAACTGAGCCACAATCCCAGATCCATGTTTAATGTTCTTCATTTACATCTTCATTTACATAATTTCGAGACATGGAATGGAATTTTAAATAGATTCTAGAGAAAATGCTAGTTTTAAAGCAGATTATCTGAAACTGAATTAAAGTTGGTAACTATTGATGGTAAAGTTGGAAGCAGATGTATTAAAGCATATGCTTTTTTCAAATCCTCCTTACTGTCATTGAGTTACTTTTCCAGTGGAACAACTATTAGGCAAAAGATAATAATAGCAGATGGCACATCATTTTTATCTGCTGGCATATGTTCTTCTTTTACATATCTGTTATTGATTAGTAATACAATTTTCTATGCTTTTAAAGAAAAATGCTTATTTTCAACAATCATTCAACTGTGGTTAGGTGAGTTAAACATGATATTCAACTTTCAGAAGCCCATTTCTCATGTTGAATTTTGAGCACACCCTTTTAAAATAGGGAAGATTATTTTCCCTTAAAATAACCTCAGCATGGGTGTGTTTGGGAAGATAATCTATTTTGTTAATCCAATGAGTATATATAATTAAACATTGTTCAGAAGGATTGGAGGTAAAATCCAACTGAAGGCTTTTATTTTTGTGACTAAGTACCTAGAACCAAATTCTCAAGTTTGAAACCAGGGAAATGATAATAGTAGACTCTTCTACATGAGGTAGGTGTGAAGAAACACATACACAGAACATTGCGTATATAATACATTGACATTCTTAGATGAATAACAGAGAACGCCTAAATACTAACTCATATTCCCTTCTTAACCTTTAACAGTGACTATTTTAATTGGGCTAAAACCTGATTAATTTTCATTGAATTTTATCAGAGTAAAACCTAATTAATTCAGACTTGATGTATTTAAATAGTGAAAATGTGTAGTTTAATCCTAAATACCTCAAGGAACTCTAGATGCTTCCTTAGGGGTTAAGTGTCTGTAGTCATCCTTATCTTCTTAGTCTCTTCATCTGTAAAGTGAGAAGAATAATACCATTTATTTTTTAAAATAGGAACAGAATTTAAAATGCAACTTTATCAGTTTAAGTCTCTAGAACATCATGCTGGAACAGTGTACGTATACAGTGTGAAGAGTTTAAACTCTTAACTTTTGGATGCATCAGAATTACAGGCTTTCTGTTACAACCTGAGACCCCTTCCAGGAGGGGATTGAATTAATCGGGGAGGCGGGGACCGGCTGTGACATTCAAGTAAGGGAGAGGGAATGGAATCCTCTGCTATGTGCATGGGAGAAGGATTCTGGAAGACAGTAACAGACTTCAGAAGCTGTATTAAAGTCTTGACAACATCCTTGTATTTACCCTGTAGTGAGGAGTAAAACAAAAGTGGCTTCACAGATTTTAATGTTTTCTTTAGCTGGTTGCCATAATCATTTAATATTAGCGCTGTCTATTGTGGTGGCATATTTCTTAATAATCTTTTAGGATGGTTTTTGAGGATTTAAGAAAATAACTTACTTAAACTACTTTGCATGCACCTGGTACATAGGCAGAAATCGGGAAGTATTAGATTTCTTGCTTTCAGTTTCTCCCTGTAATGTAAAGTTATATCTAGAAAAGCAGAATGCCCCTGAACAGTTTATTTTATTTGAATGTTCTCTTTACGCTTTTCCACACTCCTAGACCATGAGGTCTTGACATTTGTCATCTTTTACCAAGTAATTTGTTGGGTTGTTGTGAGTGATAGAGCAGTGATAGTACTTTCATTTAGGATTCTGCTGGACATTGTCCAGTAAAATAATATTTCAGAAACATTTCACTTTTTTTTAATATGCTAACTATTTTTCTCCCTTTTAGGTTAATATTTCAGAAAAGTCATAGTTAATAAAAACACTTAAAATCTGAAAAATTATACAAAATTCTTAATTTTAGCATTTGTGTACAAATTTTCCAGACTAGAAACAAGAGAATGTAAGAATTGAAACTATTCAGGGGCACAGAAAAATTCAAGTTGCAATGTGTAAACACAAATTGTAATTATGTAATAGCATCAAGTTAGTAAATTAGGAGTGCAAATGTCTAACACGTGGTTATTTGTCATTTAGAAAAAGGCTGGGATTGGTTTGTGTGTGAAGGTTTTCAGTACATACTTTACCAACAAGCAGAAGCCCTAAAAGCCCTTGGAGTAGGCCCTGAGTTAAAGGTAAGTCTGCTTGTATCTGATGTTCCCTTTATATTTTATTGCTGGAAGAGTAGCATTCAGAGTAAAATTAAGAAGAAATCATTATTAGTGCTAGTGGCTTTGCCCCTGATCAGAAACATAGTCAGGTATAAGTTGTTTTCTTTCTCTGATCCTTAGTTTACTTAAAATGTAAGAGAAAAAAGGGTTTAACTAGGTGATCTTTCCTTCTCTGAAATTAGAGATTAAGAAGAAACGATTCCGTGTTCCCCACATTTCTGCTATTATGCTGATCATTCTACTTAAGGAAAAGCAGGCATTTAGGTGGAAGCAGTATATAAAGTACAGGGGGTTCTATGCACCTGAACATTTGTTATCATAACTTGAATCACCACTCACTCCCTTTCACCTTAGAATGAAGTTTTACATAATTTTTGGAAGCGCTACCTTCAGAAGAGCAAGCAGGCATATTGTAAAAACCCAATATATACCAGTGGAAGGAAAGCTAAGGTAAGTCACAAGTCTGAAAAGTGGGACTAAAAGATGTGTAGTGAGACAGAGCTGGAAATACGAGGTTCGTGACTAGTTTTGAGTGTGGGATTATGCTGCCTGTCAGGGGATTTCCAGTTCAGTCCAGGACAAGGTCTCTGATTTAGACAGCAAAATGAATTTTGACTTCTTACTAGGCTAATTAATTTTTTAGATAGAAACTTTAAAAAAAAATTTTTTTTTGTAGCTGGACATAATAACTTTATTTTTTTATGTGGTGCTAAGGATCAAATTGAGTGCCTTACAGCTCAGTTATCTCTTCTTAGAAACCTTAATGTGAGGAAAAATAAATCTAGGTTCCCCATTCCCCACATTTACCAGAGCAGCCATATTTTTGGCAGCTTGTTCCTAACTGCTTTACTGGTGGTGTACCATGGAATGTTTGTTTGGTTTAAAGACAGTTCCACTGCTAAGAAAGGCAAGTTTGCTGATCTTTGATGTGTTTGATATGCAGTACTTACCCTCCACGACTGAGAAGAGATTCTGAATCTGTTTGATTCCCATTTGTTGAAAGCTTGGGAACTTGTTCCAGTGTTTTCCTTTTGTTCTGGTCCTCAACATGCAGAGTTCAGTGACCTGGCACTGAGAAACCCAGGTCTGTGTGAAAGGAAGAGGTCACAGAAATGAAAGAAGGAGGCATCTTTAAGCTCCTAGCATCCTCAGTGCTGCTGTCCTGACAGTGAGAGGTTCAGAGTAAGCAAGTCATGCAGGAGGCAATTAAAGGGAGAAGAAAAATTAAGGAATTAATTTGAGAAATTTACTTTTTAAATATAAGACCATGAATTTAAACTCAAGAAAAATAACTTGAATTTACCAGGAAAACAACATTTTATGGTCAGAGTTATGACACCTTATCCTATCTTGGTATGGAAGACAGGTATTTCTCAATAAAAGCTAATGATACTATATAGTTCTAAGGTGGCAATTTAAAAAAGAAAAAAAATTAGCAGCCAAACTAGTAAGAACTTGATATTAAGATTTCACAGCTGAGGTTTTCTATATTATGTGGTTTTGGGGTTTTTGGGTTTTTTTTTTGGTACTGGGGATTAAATGGGGGCACTTTACCACTGAGCTACATCACCAGCCTGGTTTTTTGTTTTGTTTTTTTTTAAATTTTAATTTTTTACTTTGAGACAAGGTCTCACTGAGTTGTGTAGGACCTGAGTTGCTGAGGCTGGCCTCCATCTTTGGTACTCCTGCCTCAGCCTCCTTAGTTGCTGGAATTGCAGATGTGTGCCACCATGCCCAGCTTAGCTGAGGTATTTGTTGATTGTATTTATGCACTGGAACTTTGGCACATAGAACATATGAAATAGAACCTGGAGTTCTCTGTGGCATTTTAAATATTTTCAAGTTAACTTAAGATTTAAAAACAAAGTTTTGTTGGTTTGAGTGAACATCTGGATAAAGCAGTATTGGGGTTGCCCTAAAATATTGGTTAATAAGCACAAAGTGAAATTGTAAGCTGATATATAAATTGGTAAGAGTACAGCTATACTGTCGTGTGTTTGATGTGTGTGTGGTGTTGGAGATTGAACCCAGGGCCTCACACATGCTAGGCAAGTACTTTACCACTGAGCTACGTCCCCAGCACAAAGGACTTTTGTTTTCGTCTGTGCTGGAGATAGAACTCAGGACCTTGGGCATGCTAGGCATGCACTCTACCACTGAGCTACATCCCCTGCCCCTATGCTGTCTTTTGAAAGGAAGGGAAACTAACTTCTAAATTACAAGATTACAGGCTGGGTTGTGACTCAGTGGTAGAGCTCTTATATAACATGTTCAGGGCTCTGGATTCTATCTCCAGCACGGCGAAAGAAAGAAAGAACATTAAAAGCTTAATCTTCTCAGATACCCAATAAATACTGTCTGTAGTGCTTTGGATATAACTGTTTCAGATGCAGTAGGAGGCCTGTATTTGAATCCTGGTCTTGCTGTGGGATCTATGGTGAGATAAATTTCTGGAAGCTTGCTTAAAAAAAAAAAGAAAAACAAGCAAATATATAACCCGGGTAAAGGAAATAAGAGTGGGACTGCGGGGAAGGGTGCCGTGTAATCACGAAGGTCAGGGAAGACTTTCCTGGGATGTGAGGGTAAATACAGGGGTATGGAGGAGAAGAAATGCTGAATTTCAGGCCTCACCCAGACCAAACTTAGAACTGCATTTTAATATGTCCCTAGGTGCTTCCTTCATCCCCTAAAATTTGAGAAGCATTGCTCTAGGTAAGCCCTGGTGGGGGCTGGGACCAAATGGTATTCTTGGAGATATGTGGTTGAATCCTAGATAAACTTTGAAGATAGAGCCAACAGGATTTCCTGATGGACTGGATGGTGGGGTGTGGGAGAGAAGAGTAAAGGATAACTATAAAGTTTTTGGCCTTAGCAGCTGAAGGAAGGAGATGCCGTCAACTGAAATGACAGGTGGAACAAGAACATCAGGAGTTCAGTTTGGGGCATGTTAAGTTTGAGATAGGTGTGGACATCCAAGAGGAAATGTCACATGTGCAGTTAGACGTATAAGTCTGTAGTTCAGGAGAAAGGTCTGGACTAAAGATAAAAATTTGAGAGCTGTCAGTTTACACTACCCCTCAAATCTAAAATGTTGTTGTTTATAAGATACACCATTATTTTAAGTACCCAGGAAAAAAAGCTGCAGATTAAATCATGATGTACCACCAGTTATAATCTACATCCTGATTTCAAGGATGTGAAAATATGGGGATAAAGTACATTTCATAATTAAAATTTAGTAGCTAATATTTAAAACCATAAGGTTAGTGGACATCACCTGGGAGTGAAGGCAGAGAACAGGACCAAGAACCAAGTTCTTGGCCTATCTGGAGTTAGGGTGTTTAGGATAAAAGAGGAACGAACAAATCTGCAGAGCGACTGGTGGAATAGGAGGACAGCCAAGAGTGAAGGACATTCTGGAAACTAAGGCAATAAGATGTTTTAAGGAGAGAGCAGCTGTCAGGTGTGGTGCATGCTGCTGCCAGCTCAAGAAGGAAGAGGGCAGGCAGCACTTGATAAGGGAGTGGTGATTAGGGATTGCAGTTGGGACATAAGATAGACTGAGAGGAGAGAAACTGGGGACAGCAGACCTGGGCTTTATTGTGGCATTTTGCTACAAAGAAATATAGAGAAATTGTGGGGGAGCTGGGGTCAAGAAGTTTTTTTTTTTTAAGTAGTATAAATGAAGGCATATTTTTGTACTGATGGAATGGTAGAGGAGAGAAGATACATTCACAACGGGGAGAAAAGGGGTGAATAGGTGAGAATATTCTTTGAATATTCTTTGAATAGGTGAGAGAAGTGGAATTGAGTGCATAAATGGAGACGCTGGCTTTAGATGGGAGTTTGGATGATCCAGGAGAATTGGGAACCGGGCAGAGGATAATGTGAGCTATTCGGAGCCTGTGGAAGTTTTCTTCTGACTGCTTCAGTTTTCTCAGAGTCCATGCCTTACCTGTCATGGCCTCTCATGGGGAGGGAGGAGTTGTGCAGAATACCAGTATTTTATCCCATTCCCTGTTCTTTTTTTTTTTTTTTTTTCCTGCTTCATTCTCCAGTGAGCTTCTTAAACATGAGTCTTATCTACTTGTAATAGATCAAGTTTCTTGACCTGAAAGGCTAATATTGTTGCTTTTTGCCTGCAACCAGTTCCTCAAGGTAAGGTCAGCTAATGAAGTTGTTAGGTAGCCAGCCAGCTGACCTTCTTAGTGACACTGTGGCCAGTTCTTTCACAGTGCCTTTGTGAACCATCAACCAATGGTATGAGAAGGTACATCCTTGTCAATTACATGTTATGAACAGTAAGTGCTATAGGAGTTCAAAGAAATGAGAAATCATAGAAGAAGAACAGGTTGGAAAGACAGAATAATAGAGTAATAATGAGTTGGAGAGAGGGAGAAGAAAAGACAGTTCAAGCAGGAGAAACAGAATGAACAAGATTAGAAAGCAAAAATTCCCCAGGTAGGTTCTGTAGAAAGAAGCAAGCCAGTGTGCCTGAAGCCATTATTTGTTTGATGTTTTCTTTGTGAGGATACTAGTGCTACAAGGGCAGTGTGCGTGAAAGGAGGAGGAGACCCTTCTGCTGTGCTGGCAGTCTGTTTCTTCACTGATCCTTGTCTGTAGCCCTGGTTCAAGAAGCATTGCTAGGGGCTGTCCGGGAGCATGTTTCAAAAGTAAATACTTTTCAGAGTTAGGAACTTGGCAGCTCTCTAGAGTATTTCTCTTACAGTATTTATGATGGTTAGGAAGTTCACAGAAATTAACTGTTTAAACTTCTATGCAGTAATTTTATTTAAATTATTTTGTGAACAGGTATTAGAAGATAACCTAAGTCATTCAGACTGGGCTAGTGAGCCTGAGCTGCTGAGTGATGTTAACTGTCTGTCTTTTGTTGAAAGTGGAGCAGAGTCTCAATCTGATGCCCAAACTCAAAAGCCTTTCCCTACCACTAAAGCATCACAACCAGGTAAAAATGAGAACTTAAACTCTTTAGAATTTTAAAACTAGTACTGCATCTTAAAAATAGTTTAATCCTATCTCTTGATATGCTAAGAATGGGAATTTGTTTTACAAAGGAAGAATGACTTGCTGAATCTCATGCCTAGAAAAAGACAAATTAAATAAAATTTTAGTGCAGTTTTTAAAAAGGTACATTATTTTCAGGTGAGTATATTTGTGTGATTTTTTTTTTAAAGGGAGATAAAGAGAAAGTAGATGGAGAAAGAAGGAAGCTAGGTAAAAAAAGACTATGTATGGGCTCAGAATTTTCAAAGAAGTTTGTAGCAGAAAAATGTAACTTTGTCATGTGATAAAATAGACAAGTGTCAAAGATAATATACTCAGTTACTAAGTATAGTTTAAAGTGAGCTGAATAAAATTTACCATGTTATGTGTATGTCTTTTTCATTTTATTCCATAAATTAAATTATTTAAGGGATACACTTAAAATTATGGATATAGACCTTATCCCTAAAATATTTATTCATTTTTGTTGTTCCTTCAGTACATTTTTTTCTTTTTAAAATCGTAGTGAAAACAGACTACAAAGAACTTAATCAGGCTTTTGTTACAAGAATCTTGATATGTGCTGATAAGGTTTATTTGGGAAATAACTTCCAACTTCTCTGGTGTTAGGGGTTGTTTATTGGAATCTTGAGTTAACAGTGGTGAATTTGAAACAAAATGTCTCTTGTATGGACTGTTTCTTTGCAAGCCTCTTGCCCACCAAAGGTTAAAAATTGTTATCAGCCAGCTTATCTCCATGTCTTGCAGGACTGCACAGTGACACAGATATCAGATAAGTTACTTTTTGTATCCAAATAAGTAAAGTGTTAGAATCGTATGATAATTGGACAGTAATGACTCTTTGGAATTCTCTTCTTCGTGTTTTCAGACAAGCCTGAACTCATATAGTCTTATAAGATGGTGACTCTAAAGCTATGCAGGCCTTTGAAAAGATATTGATTGCTTTTTAATCATCATAATTGTTTTGTTTACCTATGTTTAGGATTTTTTTTAAGTAAATGATGATCTTTAGAGTTTTCTTTTAGTTTTATGCTAAATTATGAATACAACTCAATACAAAACTATAAGATGAAGATAGTCACAAAGAAAATAAAATCACTGGTTTTTTTCCCACCCAGAAATAACCACTGTTGCTGTAGTTAATCATTTAGAAGTTCTTTCTTCATGTACATATAAAGAAATATTTTGTTTTTGCAAAAAATGTGAACTGTTTCTTCATTCTTAAAATTCCTAATTAAAATTCTACATGTGTGTAATTCAGATAGTTTCCAAATCTTGTTATGCAAAATTGCAAAAAAAACAAAAACAAAAAAAAAGTGTAGGGGCCGGGGCTGGGGCTCAGAGGCAGAGTGCCTGCCTAGCATGTGTGAGGTACTGGGTTCAATCCTCAGCACCACATAAAAATAAACAAATAAAACAAAGGCATTCTGTTCATCTACAACTTCCAAAAAAAAAAAAAGAATTGTAGGTTTAAAAAGAAAAGTGTAGTTTACCATCCCCCTGAATGTTCTTTTCCCAAGAGGCGTTGGTTTCCATTTCTTTTGTAATGTCTATATCTCTGTATCACATGCCTCTAGTATTACATTATGATTTCTGGTTGGGACATTAGCTATTGAATTCCCAATTGTGGAAGATGGAGTCTTGGCTCTTTCACACACCCCTGCTGCCTGGTCTCCCCACATCATCCCCAGAACACCATTGTGTATTTCTCATTCTCCATCTTGCCAATCTAATTATACTCTTTTTACCAGATAGGTATATAGTGCCTAAATGATTGTAAATGTAAAAATGCTATTCAGAACTGAAACATGTAGCTTACTATGATTTTTCTGTGTATCCTTTAATTTTCCTTGAGTTGATGATTGTTTTGTTATTTGATTACTTTTCTATTTGTTACAAATCTATAATTTTTTGTTCTTTTTAGTACTAATTTTATCTTCTGAAAGAAGTCTTTCCAGCATATGTCCCAAGACATATGGCTGGGCTGACTTTAGAATCTCTTTTACCACCATTCTGAGATTCTGTCACCTCTTCTATTGAATTCTTATTTTCTGGATTTCACTTAATCTTTTTTCCTGGTTTATTCCCTCATTTTTGTGGAGCTTTTCTTATTTCACAGAGGATATTAATGATATTTTGCCTCTGATTTCATTATTTTCATTCCTGTTTTTTATATTAGAGACTTTCTTCAAATTTTTAGGGAGTCTAAAATGGCTCTTTTTACTTAAGAATGGAAACAAAAGGCTGGGGATATTTTGATCAGTGGAGGCCCTGATTTTGATGCCTAGCACCATCACAAACAGACAATGACAACAAAAACCCAGAGAGAGAGAGAGAGAGAGAGAGACAGACAGACAGACACAGAGACACAGACACACACACACACACACACACACACACACACACACACACGTAAGCTTTGTGCCTGTGATGAGTCTTGTCTGCTTTGCTGTCTCCACAGGGGTGATCTGGATAGGATGTTTTCTTAGTGAACCTCCATTGTTATAATATTTAAATCCTCCCCCCTGCCCCCCGCAAGCTGATCAGATTCCCCAGAAAAATCTCTATGAGTCTTCTCTTTAGCAAGTGTGTAATGCTGGCCATCAGTGTTCGGGAACTGGGCAAGAGGAAGTCTGGAGGGGGTTGGGAGTTTGTTACAGTACTTTGCACATGGACTTTCACTTCTGTTTTCATTTTCAACCGTGCAGTGTCAGTGACTTACCCTATTCTAGAGACCCTTTGTTTCACTCTGTAGAGGAGAAACTTCCAATTTTATGCCTAGATTGGGGAGGGGCAGTCACAGGGCTGCATAGAGTTGAGGTAAGAATCTGTGTGTGTGGGCATCTTCCTCCCTCCCTTCCTTCCATTTGTTGTTACAGTGGGCTGAACCCAGGGCCTCATGCATGCTGGACAAGTGGCGTACACTATAGCCATGAACCACATCCCCAAGCCTTAACTCAAGCAGTCCTGGTGTTATCCCTGCCTTCATCCAGTTTTTAGGGGTATCTGATTTAACCAATTCCTGAGCTGCCTTTAAGGGAGCTCCAGTGAAAAATTAGATTGCCTTTTTTTTTTTTTTTCTTCGTGGGGCTGGGGATTGAACCCAGGGCCTTACTGCTTGTGAGGCAAGCACTCTACCAACTGAGCTATATCCCCAGCCCAATTAGATTGCTTTTTGGCCTTCCCACTGCTTGCTGTAATTTCACAGACTGCCAAGGCAGTCATTACCTTTCTAGCTCCTAAAATTTTATTGCTCTTATCTCCTTTTCCATGTTATTTGTTATTGGATTTATATAGTTTTAAAATTCCTTTATACTAATTGTTGTAGTGGAAGAGAGCAGAAGCTAATGTATTTTCAGTCTGCCATCTAACTGGTAGTCCTTACGTGATGTGAGGACTATATGAAAAGTATATATATATTTAACAGTATTTTGAGGAAATCTGCATTCTACTTCTTTTAAAGCAGTGGTCCTCAAATGTTAGCATTGGGCAGAATGGAGGGCTTGTTAAACTGCAATCATTTAAATTTCTCTTACGTTCTCAGGTGATGCTGATACCGCTGATTCAGGGACTGTACTTTGAGAACCACTGATCTAAAGCATTATGGAAATTATTATGTAGTACACAGTTGTGTGGAATTACTTAATTAAACTTCTATTCTTGGCACTTAAGTTCTAATTTTTTTTCTTGTTAGAATAATATACACAATATTCCTTCACCTTAAACCTTTGTGTGTTTGTTTTTGGTACTGGAGATTGAACCCACAGGTACTTACCATTGAGCTACATCCCCACGCCTTTTTGTTTATTATTTTGAGACAGGGTCTTGCTGAGTTGCTTACAGCCTCACTAAGTTGCTGAGGCTGGCCTCTGTTTTGCAATGCTCCTGCCTCAGCCTCCTGAGTTATTGGGATTACAGGTGCTTAGCAAACATTTGCATGTTTTTAAGACTATTTCTCTAGGACAAAATCTTAGAAGTGTTGAACAGTTTGTTGCTGAGTATTTATTTGGTTCCTGCTCTGTTCTGGGAATTGTTGTGAGCTCTGGGGACAGAATGATGAGCAAAACTATTTGTCTTTGAGGTGTTTATAGTCTATTAAGAGGAGATAGACAATAAATACACAAATAAAGTTTTGGTTACTGTTAAGTTCTGTGAAGGACGAATTTATAAGAATTGGAAAAAGAGATTTTTATAAAATGATTTTAAGAGTCTTTGTTCAAAGCAGGGCTTTCCTAGCCCTGCTTCTCTATCCTTACCCCTTAGGTGGCATCCCCTAATACCATGGCTTAATCAACCACCAGTCATATCCTGAAACTGAAAAATTTCCTATCTTTACTCTCTCCTCTATACTAGGTTTGTATTCACCTGCCTACCCCATATTGAATAAGATCTTGTGCTAAACATTGCAGTTCTGACATCTTCATTTCTCTTGACAAATCTCTTTGTTATCTCCCTGGTGTCAGTAAATGGGATCTTCATTCTTGTTGCTCAGGCCAAACACCCTAGAATCATACTTCTCTTCTCCCTTTTTCTCATACCTTACATTCAGTCTATTACCACATCCTTTTGATTCTGCCTTCAGAATTGATCTAGAATCCAGCCACTCTTACCACCCGCAATACAAGCGCTCAAGTCCAAGTCTTTGCCATCCTTCTCCTGGAAGAATGACCTGTTCCTACTCCTACCCTCCTGTAACTCCATACAGAGACAGAGTGACCTTTCCAGTACAGAAATGAGATCATGTTGTTCCCATGTTTAAAACTCTCCAGAAACTTATCATCCTTAGAATAAAAGCCAAAGTACAAATCATGGCCGAGAGGCCCTACATAACTAGTTTTTTCTTCTCTCTGCTGTTATCTCTTCCCACTTTCCTTCGTGAATGACACTTCTTACACTGGCTTCTTACTCTTCCTGCATGCTCACTCCTGCTGCGGTGCTTGTTGTTCCTCCTGAGAGCCTCAGTCTGTTCTCTGAATTCTTTTGGATCTCTGATCAGATGTCACCTTCTCAGAGAGATCTTTCTGATCACAGCATAAAATCGCACATCTCTCCTCCCTTCCCATCATGGAAGGCCCTTGCATTGCTATTTTCCCAGATATAACCACCATCTGCAGTTGCATTTTTTATTTGTTTATTGGCCTGTCTCCCATTAATAAAATGTAAGTTCAGAGAGAGATGAGATTTATTTACTGCCATTTCCCAAGACACAGGTGAATAAGTATTTGCTTAATAAATGAAGAGGGCATAATAATGTCATATGGTGGAGGGTCCCTGGAGGATGGGATGGGAGGAGGTGCTGCTTTAGCTCAAGAGTTTGGGAATGCCTCTCTGAGAAGAGGACATGCAAGTGAAGGCCTGGGTTAAAGGAGTTACACATTTTTTTCTTTGCTCTGTAATTGTTTATCCTTTTATTTATTTTAAAAATCGTATACTAAGGATTTAACCCAGGCCTTGTGCATGCTTGTCATGCTCTCTGCCACTGACTTGTACACTTAGACACTCCCTCTTTTTTTTTTTTTTTTTTTGTGACAGGGTTTTACTAAGTTGCGCAGGCTGGTCTTGTGATCCTCCTGCCTCAGCTTCCCAAGTAGCTGGGATTACAGGTGTACACCATTGCACCTGGTCTCAATTACATTTTTGGCTGATTTTATTTTCTTCTAAACTGTGTTTGCTTTTTATTGCCAAATTGCTCTTTGTAAAGATTATCAATTATATGGGCTGGGGTTGTGGCTCAGTGGTAGAGTGCTTGCCTAGCATGTGTGAGGCACTAGGTTCAATTCTCAGCACCACATACAAATAAATAGAAAATAAAGGTCCATTGACAACTAAATATTTTTAAAAAGATGATCAATTATAACTTCATTTTAGGATATTTCAAATGCCTTTTTGATTTTTTTGTTCTCCAAAATAGTTAAATCGCATTTTAAAAAATCTTGCTTAATTCCCTAAGAATCAGCATCTATCTGTTCTGGATCTCTTGATGGAGTTGAATATTCAGAACGAAAGGAAAAAGGAATTGTGAAGATGACTGTGCCAAGGACTCTTGCTTTCTGCTATCTGTCCTTACTTTGGCAGAGAGAAACAATTACTCTTTCTGATCTTTTGAGGTAAGCTGAACTTATCATGCAGTAACATCATTGTCAGTCATTCATGCATTTGAATATTTGAAATTTTTCGAGGAGGAACTGGAAAGGTTGGGTAGCTGGGGTTCTGTCTGAAGTTTAATCTCTCCTTGGCTGGTAATTCATCTTTTGTTTCTTTTTCTTTTTTTTCTTTGCAGTACTGGGGATTGAGCCCAGGGATGCTCTGCCACTGAGCTACACCTTTAGTCCTTTTTATTTTTTATTTTGAGATAGGGACTTACTAAGTTGCCCAGGCTGGTCTGTAACTTGTGATCCTTTTGCCTCAGCCTCCTGAGTCGCTGGGATTACAGTCAAGGGCCACTGCACCTGACTGGTTTTCTTATTTGTATAGTGGAAATGATAGAATTTACCTCATGTGAGACACTAGAAAATTAATTATCTAAAATAAAATGCTTTGAAGAGAAAAAAATGACATTAAAATACCTGAGTAGTAGTGTTAAGTATTTTCTAAGAAAAGATGAACAAATGATCTTTACATTAGCAAACTAGTTATTAGTAGTTACACCAAAGTATACATTGTTGAGGCCAGCCTGGGCAGCTTAGCAAGACCATGTCTCAATTAAAAAAAAAAAAAAAAAAAAGGGCTGGGAATGTGGCTCAGTGGTGGAGCACCCCTGGGGTCAATCCCTAGTCCAAAAAAAGAGTGTCTTCTTGAATGTGACTTTATTCTGTTGTTAAATATGAAGATTGTCAAAGACAGTATGAAATGCAAAATTGTGTTGACTCTATTTTCTTTTCTTTTTTTTTTTCCTTTTTCTTTTTTTTTTGGATCCAGGGATTGAACCCGGGGGTATTTGGCCACTGGGCCACATCCTCAGCACTATTTTGTATTTTGTTAGAGACAGGGTCTCAATGAGTTGCTTAGCACATTGCTTTTGCAGGGGCTGGCTTTGAACTCATGATCCTCCTGCCTCAGCCTCCCAAGCTGCTGGGATTACAGGTGTGTGCCACCGTGCCCGGCTTGACTCAATTTTCTTTCGATGAATTTCATCTTTTGTAGCATGTAAAATGATTTGCAGCCTATGTATTCCACCTGCTGTATATGCTGTGGTTCTTTATGTTTTGTTAGGTTGTCAGAATTAATAAAATTATATGATTGTTTGAAGAAAAAAAAAGTATACATTGTTGTTGTAAGAGCTAAAATATGTGTAGGTTATCTATTTATTAGGAAAAGTTGGAAACAAAGTTATGGGAAGAACCTGTTAATACAGAGAGTAGGCATTTACGTTTTCCAAGATAGCCTGTGGATTTCATGTTAATGAGTTGAGTAAATTAGAGCATGTGTATAAGAATTTCTCACTTAACAGATGTGCCAAAATCATTAATATGTTAATATTTTTCCTTTTTATGTGTTCTGAATAATAACATTTGGGTTTAGTCAGTGTGTAGAATGTTTATAAGAGCACAGATTTGGAACTAGACTCCTGACACTGGCATTTACTATTTGACCTTATGTAAGTGTCTTAACTTCTCTCTGCTTCTGTTACCTCACTGGTAAAATGAGGCTAAAAATAATAACTACCTCATAGGGTTATAACTACTTTCAATAATTAGTACTACATGAGAAAGACTTAGAACAGTGTCTGGCTCATAGTAAGAACTCAGTGCTGTCATGATTGTTTTTGTTTTCATCATCACCATCATCGTTGTCATCACCATCATCATTGGCTCTGCGCCCTTTTATTAAGTAAAATGTTCCCAGTAAATGATGATAGTGCCTTTGAATTTGGCCACATCAACCAAATAACAAGGCTTTTCTCAGGTGTGATTAACTCAGCATGCAGATAGCCCATGATTCAGTGAATTTTACTCTTAAGTTAAAAACCTCATCTTGCTTTGTATGCCCTCATTGGGTGATGTCATCTTCTCCCAAGGCTTTAATTACCATCTATATGCTGGTGACTCCCAAGTTTATATCTCCAGCCCAGACTTGTCTACTGAGGGCCAGACCCATATATACAACTGTTTCCTGAACACACTACCTGGATGTATTTTTCCCCTCTACCTTGTAATCTCAACAACTTGGGAGGCTGAGGCAGAAGGATTGTAAGTTCAAGGTTAGTTTCAGTAACTTAGCAAGGCCCTAAGCAACTTTGTGAGACCCTGTCTCAAAATTTAAAAAAAAAGGACTGGGGATCAGTGGTAAAGTGCCTCTGGGTTCAATCCCTTGTACCTAAATAAAGAAATAAATGAGTGAATGAATGAACGGAAATGGAAATTGAAATTTGAAAAGAAAAACAAACTTTCAAAAAAGGCTAAAAGCAGCACTGTTTACAAAGGGTGAAAATTGTTAAAACTCCAGGCACTCAAGATCTGCTTGGGGAGTGCATGTCTGCTTCTCCTGGGCAGGTTTCTCTTTCTTTTCTTTGCTCCTACAACACTGAGTGTTCCTCTCTGGTATCACTTGTGGCAGTGTTCCTCCTGGTTTGTCTGCAGGCTGTCCAACCTGTCGGGGTAGGCAGACCATCTCCCATTCATCTCTCAGCTCCTAACACAGTGCTACCATGAGGTGACGACTAAATAAATTATCACTACATTAGCATGATGAAATTCTAAGTGTTTTAAAAGTGATAGGCATATATTATATCCTGTATATAAAATAATATCAAAACAAAAATATAGATCCTGATTAACATGAATACTAATTATTGTGCACAAATACTTTTATGTAAACTAAAGAAGCTAATGAAACCCTGGTTGGGGAAGACTTTAACACCATTTTTATATAAAATATTTCTCAATTTTCAGTAGACTCAAAAACTTGAAGTTAATCTTGGAAAGTGACTGCTGTCAGCGCAGTGCCAGCAGCAGCACTGAGGCTGTGCTCTTCATGTGCTCATTCCTCGCCTGATCTGACTTCCTGTGATGGTTTTCTCAGTTTATGAGCCTTATATATAACACGCCCATTCTCACTCCCTTTGCTCCTGCCAGGCTAAATTTTTCTCCTTAGTATTTTTTCCCTACCTAACATACTGTAGATTTTATTGGTTTGCTGTGTTTGTTCTCTTTTGTGTGCCTCTTCTTATTAGGTGTAGGTTCCATTGAAAAGGAATTTTTACCTGTTTTGTTCACTGCCTAGGATGGTACAGGACATATAGCATCCATTAAATTTCTGTTGAATGAATGAATGAGTTATAAATATATATATAGGTAATAACAAATATATACAAATATAAATAAACACATAAATATATTTATCCACTTACATATTATGTACTGTTTTCTTCCAACTCAGTCTCCTACTGTGTACCAGACACTGGGATGAAGTGGTGAGCAAAGTGGAAAGGTTCCTTCCCTTAATGGTTTCCTCCAGCAACCAGCATCTGCCATGCACTGGGATAGGTGTTAGGGACAAAAGGTTAGACAAGGAAAACAGGGAGCAAGAAAGGTCTCTTTAAAAAAGAGATTGACACGCCCTGGGTTCCCTCCCCGGCACTGCCACAAAAAAAAAGTGATTGACAAAATGAGCCAGGAACTAGGGATGAAAGACTGGGCTAGGGAGGCTGTTGGTGAGCTGACAGAGAAGACACATACTTTCTAGATGTATTAAATCTATTTCTTCAGAAATTTAAGATAATTGGCTAAATAGCCTCACATATGGATACAAAGATTAATAAATATCAGATTTATCCTTAAAAAATACATGGGAGACAGAATATGCTTAACTAATTATTTCCCTTTGAAATAAAAAATTAGCCGGGCGCAGTGGCGCACGCCTGTAATCCCAGCACTTGGGAGGCTGAGGCAGGAGGATCCTGAGTTCAAAGCCAGCCTTAGCAACTTAGCAAGGCCCTAAGCAGCTCAGTGAGACCCTGTCTCTAAATAAAATACAAAAAATAGGGCTGGGGGTGTGGCTCAGTGGTGGAGTGCCTCTGGTTCAATCTCCAGTACCAAAAAAAAGAAAAGAAAAGAAATTTTCAGAAAGAGTTCAGGTCAGTACAAAGTTGTAATTGAAATGTTTTCTTTTTAAAAATATAGATTTGTTGAAGAGGACCATATTCCCTATATAAATGCATTCCAGCATTTTCCAGAAGAGATGAAATTATATGGGCGCGACAAAGGAATCTTTGCTATAGAGGTAAGGTTATATTAATTTTAGTCAATAATAAGACACAAGTGGTATGGTGATTTCTGTTTTTTGTCTAACTTAGTATTTGGTGTTGGAGTTTTTTAAATTTCTAAAATCTTGTTTTGTTTTGTCCAAACATGTAATATTAAAAATTTAATGAAGAATAGAATTATTATTTGTTTTCTTTCTGTGGCTTATTTGAAAAAGATGGTTTTTGCTGTTATTTGTACATTATGTTGCTTTGAGGAAAGAAAAGAAAGTTATTACCTTGTTTCAAGAGGTATTATTTCAATTCTTTGGCTCAATAATAATTTCTAGGCCAGCCTAAGTAGCTTAGTGAGATTCTGTCTCAAAACGAAATTAAAAACGGGATGGAGATTAGCTCAGGGGTAGAATGCTCCTGGGTTTGATCCCTAGTACCACAAGTAAAACCAAAACAACAAAAAAATTATTATTATTTTTTTCTGTGTCACAGTGGATTCTCATTCTCTGTTAAACACTTCATTCAGAAAGAGGTATAGCCTCCTCAGGTCGTGGAGTAAAAAAGCTGCAAATCCGTTCCCTCAAAAACAAAAATAAATGTGTCCAAAGCTCCCTCCACCCAAACTGAGGTCTTGCAAAATTAACCAAAGGCAAATAATAAATTGAGAAGTATTCATAAAAACTCTTGAAGTTTGGGTAAGATCACTGAGTCTGTGGCATCATTATCGAAGTTTGCTCTCATCTGTCACCCCACCCTTACTCCCAACTGGTGCTTGCAGGGAAGGGTGACTGTTACTATTAGAATGGTTAACATTGGAAATGAGTATCTGATAGAATTAGAGCAGGCCCTCTGTCTATGGTTGTTCTTACCCATAGTTTACCATAGTCCAATATTAAATGAAAAACTGAAAAACTCGTAAGTTTTAAATAGCATACCACTTTGAATAATGGGATAAAATCTCAAGCCATCCTGCTTACACCCCCTGCACAGGATGTGAATCATTCTTTGTCCACTGTATCCACAGTCTATATGCTACCCATCGACTAGTCACTTAGTAGCCATCTTGGTTGTCAGATCAACTGTTGGAGTATCAGTATGCCAGTGCTTGTGTTCAAGAAACCCTTACTTTAAACTGTCCCGAAGCACAAGAGTCAGGTTGCTGGCAATTGAGATAGACCAAAGAGAAATGATTCCTTCAAATGAAAAGGTGAAAGTACTATAAGACATTTTGAGCAAGGCTGCATTTACATTACTTTCATTATAGTATATCATTATATTTGTTCTATTTTATTGTTAGTTGTTATTAACTTTATTGTGCCTAATTTATAAACTAAACTTTATGACAGACGTGGGTATATAGGAAAAACACAGTATATATTGGGTTTGGTACTGTTAGGGTTTGAAGGCATTTACTGAGGATCTTGGAACATAACCCCTGTGGATAAGAGGGATTATTGTAGTTTAGAAGAAGAGCAAGTCAATAAGAGGGACACTAGCAGTAATTGAATAGGGAAAATTTGAATGCCAAAGAATTAAGAGAGTTCCTGGCAAAGCTGATGAAGCTCTTCAGTATTTTTATAAAGTGATTGTCTTTCTAATTGTATTGTAAAGTTAAAGGAATTGGGAAGGACGCCGTATTTTCTTTTTATATAATTTTTGTGAGAAGAATTATGCCAAAGAAAATGTTTCATTTATTCTTTGTTATGAAAACTTAGTAGATAGGCATAATTATAACCTGAATTTTGTTTAACATAAGATAAAATAAACTTGTTTGCTTTTTAATTTTCTCAAAGTCCTTACCAACCCCTTCATTATTTACTAATAAAAATTCGACCTGTTTTTCAAGTATTTTCAAGTGTTTTTCAAGTCACTTTCAGTGACTTTTATTGATATGTTACATCTACACCAGCAGATACACCAGATAAAAGGATAATGAGAATAAAGAAATATGACAAGGATGCAGTGTTAAACAACAATGACACTTGTGTTCCCCCAACCCCAGGTCTGGGTATTGAACCCAGAGGCACTCTGCCATTGAGCTCTCACCACCCTTTTTTATTTTTTATTTTGAGACAGAGTCTCCTTAAGTTGTTGAGGTTACCCTTGAACTTGCAGTCCTCTTTCCTTGGCCTCCCAAGTCTCTGGGATTACTGGCATCCATCACCAGCCACACTTATTTTCATAAACTGTAATCTAAAATGTTTTATTTGAATAAAAATCCTTCACTAAACTATTTCTATTTTTGGAATTTAGCACTGTTTTTATTTTTCAATAATTTTAAATAAATTTGACTTGAATGTTTTCTAAAATATAATTTTGTTATAATTTGTACTTTTGTGCATGAAGGGTGTTTTAGTCAACTTTTTCACTGCTGTGACTAAAGGACCCAACCAGAACAACTGTAAAGGAGGAAAGGTTTATTTGGGGGCTCATGATTTTAGATGTCTTAGTCCATAGAAGGCAAGCTCCCTCCCTCAGGGCTCAAGGTATGGCTGAACATCATGGTGGAAGAGTGTGGCAGAGGGAAGCAGTTCACATCACCAGGAAGCAGAGAGAGTTTCTACTCTCCAGACAGAAAATATATACCCCAAATCCCACCTCCTCCAGCCACACCCTGCCACTTCCTTTACCACTCAGTTAACCCCTGTAAGTGGATTAATTCACTGATTGGATTAAGACTCGTAATCCAGTCATTTCTCCTCTGAACCTTCTTGCATTGTCTCACACATGCGCTTTTGGGGGACACCTCACATCCAAACCATAACAAAGGGAATACAATGTTCAAATTGTAGGTCTTGATTTTATGGAACCAGGTGCTTTTTCCTGAAAGATTTACTGTAAAGAGTTGAACCATGGGTCACCACTGACATTCATTACATTTCCCAGAAACTTCAGAATGTGGTGAAAAGGCAATCAAGAATTGGATTACTCCTAGTTGTTTGTTTATTTATTTTGCAGTGCTGGGGATTGAACCCAGGGCCTCATACATGCAAAGTCCTCCTTTGAAATGATGTTTAAATTCCTTTCTATATTATTATGGTAGTTATATTAAAGCTTAAAATGGTATCCTTGTAACTGTTCTCTTAGCTTTATATATCTCCTTATGTCACTTAATTTTTTAAATTTAGTTTCTAGTCTATGGGTCCCAGAGTAAATGTTCTGGTTTGAGATGGCAGACTTGCAGTGATTGCTTCCCAAAGATTTTATCTTTTATGTGAACTCTTTTTTATTGAGGGATATTAGTGACTCTGTAGTTGTGCACATAAAATTTCCTTTATAGTTTTCTATGTGAAGAATCAATTTTTCTTTCAGTGGCAACTTCGATATGTGTCATGTACAGTTTACAAAGTTCTTTTATATCCTTGATATCATGTGATCCTTTCTAAATCCCTGCATGATACCAAGGTCAGTCATTATCCTAACTTTACATATGAGCAGACACCTTGGAAACAGAATGACTTGCCAGAGTCATACAGTTGGTAGTCTTAGACTTAAAACTACAGTATTTTAGATCTTTTACTCATTGTGTTGGTCTTGTCGGTTTGCCTGCTATTCTGCCCTTCTCACCATCTTTGTTTTGTAAAACATAGTTTCTGTGATGATGAAATAGGGGTTTGTTACATTATTTCTATAAAGTACTCATTTTGAAGCCTGGAGCCAGAAGAAAATGGATAATTGGAAATAGAAATAAATAAGCATGTAATATATGATAACATTTAACAGCATTTTTTTTTATTTCCCTTTTTTTTTTTTTTTTTTTTTTTTTTTTTTTTGCGGTGCTGGGGATTGAACCCAGGGCCTTGTGCTTGTGAGGCAGGCACTCTACCAACTGAGCTACATCCCCAGCCCCTTAACAGCATTTTGAATTGAATTAGAATGTGGATTGTTATGAGGAATTTGTACAGAATATTAGATTTTTAAACCAGAAATGGCTCTACCTTAAAATCCTACCCAAATTTGGGAGCAGTTTCAGTAGATTTGATGGCAGGGAGTAAGCTTGGAGATGGATTCCCAGGGCTCCTGCCCTTAGGTATCGTCGTACTTCATACCCAGGAGAGACTGGGTGTGTTCCAGATGTGTTTGTAGTTGCAGTGGTATATACACCCACAGGCAGCTCCAGGAAGCAGTGGGTAGCTGTAGCTGCTACCATGTGACCTGGAGAAAACAAAATAAATAATAATAGTGCTTTCTGTGTTCCAGGTGGACCTGGTTTTACATACTTCATAACTCATTTATTACTCATGCCAACACCATGAAATCTGTTGTATGCATTATTATTATCCCTGTTTTACAGATGAGGAACTAAGCGAACTTAGGCAGTTTGCCTAGTACTCTTATGCTGAATATGGCCCAGAATGGCTAAGTCAGGCCTTAGTTTGGAGGGGGACAGAATAGAGGGACCATACAAACCATGAAGAGGAAAAGGAGGGATAGGATATTGAGCCAAACTGGGGGCTCCAGACTAGTTAGCAAAACCAGCAGGTGGCCTTCAGGTGGAGATGGCACCCTGAACCAAGAGGCAGGGGATAGAGGATCAATCTGGAGGGCAGTCCAGACTGGTAGTAAAGATGGGGAGCTGTCCCCTTTCTGGCCTTAGGCCAGGCTGGCTCGTTGGAGGGACCTTCTGAAGTGTGCTGCTTTCTGAAAAGGCAGGTTAGTCTTTCTCAGCTTGGGCAGGGTTGAGATCACTGATTTAAAGGACTGAGGACACAGAAGACATCTCTTGTATTTCTCATCCAGCACTCCAGACCCCAACTGACTGTCAGAGGTGTGGTGAATAACGGGACTTGAATGAAAAAGTTCTTAGCCTTAGAACCAGCCTGGACTCAAGACTGATGGTTTGTCATTTTTTTTAATGGCATGTCACACTCACTGAACTTCCTGGGCATGCCTTGGACAATAGTAAAGGCATGTAGTAAAGGCATGTAGTAAAGGACAATAGTAAAGGTATCTTGAAACTATTACAAAGTAGGAGGATTTTTCTTTCACAACTGAAAGTTTGTTTATGGCTTGTGATCTGAGCCTTGTTTAAATGTCCCACTAACAGGGAAAGACATTTGATTCCCTAAATTCTAGATGTGTCCCTTATGTCTTTGTATTTGTTCAGTTTTTCTAGAGGGGCCAGTAAAACTGAGTTATTTTTGTATTAGTTACCAGCTTAGACTTGGGTAATAAAAAATTGTCCTCACGGCCTGGCACAGTAATGTATGCCTGTAATCCTGGCTACTTGGGAGACTGAGGCAGGACAATCACAAGTTCAAGACCAGCCTGGATGACTTGGTGAGATCCTGTCTCAAAATAAAATGTTAAGGGGTTGGGGTTGTGGCTCAGTGGTAGAGCACTTGCCCAGCATGTGTGAGGCACTCAGTTTGATTCTCAGCACCACATATAAATAGATAAATCCATCAACAACTAAAAAATATATATCTATAAATAAAAAATACACAAGAATATTAAAAAATAAAATAAAATGTTAAAAAAGGGACTGCGGGCCAGGCCTGGTGGAACATGCCTGTAATCCCAGCACTTGGGAGGCTGAGGCAGGAGGGTCAAGAATTCAAAGCCAGCCTCAGCAGCTTAGCGAGGCCCTAAGCAACTCAGTGAGACCCTGTCTCTAGGTAAAATACAGAATAGGACTGGGGATGTGACTCAGTGGTGGAGTGCCCTGGGTCCAATCCCCAGTACCAAAAGGGGGGGGGGGGGCCGGGGGGGGGGGTAAGTTGTAGAGTGCTTATGTGTGAGACTGTGAGTTTAATCTCCAGTACTGAAAAAAGAAAAAAAAAACACCTTTTTTTTTCTTAAGTGTCTCTCCCTGCTTTCTTCCCCTTCTTTCTCCTCCCTCCTCTCCTGTAATTGCCAACATGTTCTATATCTCACATCCTGACTGACTTGGGTTTAATGCAATTTCCTACAGACATTTACCTCTCAAGTTATATTGATAATTTTTCGCCCTATTAAGGTTATTAGTATGTTTTGCTAGTGCCTGAAATTATTATTTTGTTGTCTTTCACCCAGCCAATTGTACGCTTCTCAGGAATAGATCCCAGAATCTTTAATGTAGAATCATGCAGTATTGAAGCTGGAAGGAGCTGAGTGCAGTGACTCACACCTGTAATCTCAGCTACTGGGGAGGCTGAGGCAGGAGGACCTCAAGTTCAAGGCCAGCCTGGGCAACTTAGCAAGACCCTGTCTCAAAGTAAAAAAGGGGTGGGGGTATTAGCTCAGTGGTAGAGCAGCCTTATAGTCAGTCACCAGGTGGCTCCCTAACCCCACCCCCCCACCCCCCACCCCGCCAGAAACACACACAAACTAACTCTCTCTCTCTCTCTCTCTCTC
This sequence comes from Glaucomys volans, assembly GCA_020662805.1. Taxonomy (NCBI): domain Eukaryota; kingdom Metazoa; phylum Chordata; class Mammalia; order Rodentia; family Sciuridae; genus Glaucomys; species Glaucomys volans. The sequence continues at coordinate 155,830 of JAJEJO010000229.1, forward strand.
TCGGTTTGGATTTGGAGATCAGTTAGTCTGCTTTTCTTATTTTTCCACTAAGGACACAAACCTAAGAAGAAATATGATTTGAGAATGAATAAGTCTATCCTTCATTATTAGAATTTTCATGAGGATTATTTGAGGTAAAATATGCAAAACAAAGTATTTCATGTATATTCAAAAGGTCGCAGGCTCCCTTCTAGACCCTAGGATAGAGAAACTTTTCCCCTGAAGTGGGGATTAAGTTGCTTGGAAGAAAAAGCTGTTCAATTTTTGAGAAAAGTAAAGTTTTCATTTTAAAATTCTGTTAACCTTCGAATGTATCCATTTCTAAGTTTTCTCAAAATTCCAGGAAGTTCATGGATATAGAAAGGGATAATATATCTTGCTTCTTACTATGGTATTTTATACTTTGAGTTATAAAGGATATTGCTTCTTGAGCTGAGTTTACATACTTGGAATTGGAATCTGGTAATTAATTTCCTTTGTAATTAAGAAATTTAGTTTTTCTTTATGCTCACCTAGATGCTCAAATTTCACTCTACAAACATAATTATTTTCAAAAATTATTTTCCCTGTCCTTTCAGATAGGCATAGATTCATTGTTGCTAAATATTTAAATGACTGCAAGAATGACATGCAATACTCAGAATCAAGAGACTGTTTCTGTAATAGTCATTGTGGCTCACGTTTCTCAGAGGCCTAGCTGAAACCTTTAGTAAACTTTACACTTTTCTCTAATGAACAGTGTGGTAAGAAGTACCTGTAGGTATTGTGATCATATTAACTTTTTGGTGATGATTCAGAATTTCAGCCTGAAATGTTATGTTCTCAGTACTGCATTACATCTAAGCCATTCTCTCCCCTTCCTTTAACAATTGGAGACATGTTTATAAATTGAGGTGAAATGAGTTATGTTTACTTGCTCTTGTTTAATTTTGTTGTGAACCAAATGTTAATTTTTACTTATTATATTAATTAGAGTTGGATCTCCCTGTCCTCAGTTCTCACATCTGTAGATCAAAAATATTCTAAAAAGAATTGTGTCATTTCCTAAGCAGTATAGTATAACAACTATTTACAAAGCATTTATATTATCAGGTATTATAAGCAATCTACAAATGATTTAAAGTAATAGGAAAGATGTGCATATATTATATGCAAATCACTGCACCATTTTATATAAGGGACTTATACATCCACAGATTTTGAAATCTGCAGGGGTCCCTGGAACCAACCCTAAAAGAGATGACTGTACTGAGAGAGGGAGGGTGAAATCACATATGAATGCATCTTTTTCACATTCTCTCAGTTTTTGCTTCAGAAATTGGACTTCTTGTTACATGTATAATAATTAGGATAATTTGTCCTCTTAATGAATTGACTTTTATCATCAAGTAATGTCACTTTTCCCCCGTTGTATTTCTTGTTCAGACATCTGCCTTGTCTGACACTAATATAACCACCCCAACTTCTTTTTTTTTTTTAATTAATGTTTCTACTCTATATTTTTTCGAATCTTTTATTTTTAACCACTGTGACCTTATATTTACAGTGGGTTTCTGGGAGATATTATAGTTGAGTCTTGACTTTTTATCCAGTCAGATAATCTCTGCCTTTTAATTAGAAAAAGGTGTAATTACTAATATGGTCATGTTTAAATCTACCACATATTATTTGTTCTATTTGTTCCCTGTTCATTTTTTCTGTTTTTTGCCTTCCTTCAGATTAACAATTCTATTTTATCTTTACTATTGATTTATTAACTGTACCTTCTGTTTTTCTTTTTTTAGTAGTTGCTTTAGAGTTCACAGTATTCATCTTTAACTTATTACAGACTACCTCAACTCATAATAAACGCATGTATAACCTGAGACCTGTACAGCAGGAAAATTCCACTGTTCTCTTTCATCTTTTAGCATCAAACATTTCACTTTTATCTTGTTATAAATCCTATAATGCTTTGGGATTATTTTTCCTTTAAACAATTATTTGTCTCTTCAACAAATTAAAAATGAAAAATCCTTTATATTTACATACATATTTGGCATTTATGGCATTCTCTTGTTTAGACCCATATTTCTGTCTAAAAAAATGACGTTTTGCATTTTTATAGTGGAAATTTTACAATTCTTCTGGCTTTTCTTGGTCTAAAAAGTCTTGCCTTTGTTTTTGAAAGACATTTTTACTAAGTGAATTCTGAACTTTTGCTTTTCTTTCAGTTTATTTAATAAATATGTCATTCCATTATTTTCAATGCATCATGGTAAGATCAGGGTAGATGGCATACCTGACACCTCAAGCATTTATCAGTTCTTCATGTTGAGGACATTCAAATACATCTCTCCTGACTATTTTGAAATGTTCAATCATTTTTTTTCAGCCATAATTATTTTACTGGGACATAGAACATTAGAAATTTTTCTTCCTTCCCAGTTGCACCCCTGAGCCTCTTAATCATCCTCTTTCCATCTTCCTCTCCCCATTACCCTTCCCAGCCTCTATTAACCACCCTTCTACTTTACTTTTGTGAGTTTATCTTTTTAGCTTCCACAAATAAGTGAGAAATGCAGAATTTAACTGTGTATGTTTAACTTACCCAGTGCCCTCTAGGCTCATCTCTGTGTCATACACTACAGGATTTCTTTTTTTTTTTTTTTTTTTTTTTTTTTTTAATAAGTGAATAATATTATTTTGTATATTTGTTCCACACTTTATCAATTTATCTGTCAGTGGACATCTTGGTTGATTTCATATCATTCTAACGGAGGGGAGATGCTATTTCATTGGGGTTTTGATTTGCATTTCCTTGATAATTAGTGATGTTGAGCATTTTTTCATATACTTTTTGGCCATTTTGGTTTTGTGTGTGTGTGCATACATTTTTTATTCAATTTTTTTGTTTGTCTTCTTTTGAGAAATGTCTATTTAGACCACTTGCCCATTTTTAAATTGGATTATTTGGGGGGGAGTTGTTAAGTTCCTCATATATTATGTAATTTTGTCACTTGTCAGTTGAATAGCTTGCATATGTTTCATTCCATTCGGTAGTTTGTTTCTTAACCCTGTTGATTATTTCCTTTTCTGTGTGGAGGCTTTTGAGTTTGATGTAATCCCATTTGTCAACTTTTGGTTTTGTTGTGTGTGTCTTTGTGGTTGTTGTTCAAAACCAAAATCATTGTTCAAACCATTGTCCTAAAGCATTTTTCTTGTTTTCTTCTAATAGTTCCAGTTTCACATTTTATATTTAAGTCTTTGATTTTTTGTTAATGATGAGAGAAGTCTAGTTTCTTTCTTTGTATATAGATCTCCAGTTTTCCCAGCATCTGTCATTTCTCCAGAGTTTGTTCTTTGTGCCTTTGTCAAAGGTAAGTTTGCCATAAATTTTTGGACTTATTTCTGGGTTCTCTGTTCTGTTCCATTGATCTTTGTGTCTGTTTTTATGCCATTATCACACTCTTTTGGCTACTAATAGCTTTGTAGTATGTTTTGAAGTCAGGTATTGTGATGCCTCCAATTTTGCTCAGGATTGCCTTGGTTATTTGGAGGTTTGGTGGCTCCATATGAATTTTAGGAATGCTTTTTATGTTTCTGTGAAAACTGTCATTGTTTGTGTGTGTGTGTGTGTGTGTGCGCGCGCATACACTAGGGATTTAATCCAGGGGCACTTTACCACTGAGCCACATCCCCAGCCCTTTTCATTTTTTATTCTGAGACAGGGTCTCATTAAGTTGCTTGGGCCTCACTCAGTTGCTGAGGCTGGGCTTGAACTTGTGATCTTCCTGTTTTAGACTCCTGGGTTACTGAGACTGCAGGCATGCACTGCCAAATCTATAATTGGTGTTTTGCTGGAGATTACATTGAATGTAGATGACTTTGGGCAGAATCCGTAGATCACAAGTAGACACTTTAACAAATTTAATTCGTTTAGTCCATGACTATGAGATGTCTCTCCTTTTTTCTTTTTCTTTTTTTTTTTTTTTTTTTTTTTTTTGGCAAGTTGGGGATTAAACCTAGAGCCTCCTGCGTGCTAAGCCAAGTGTTTTACCACTGAGTCACATCCCCAGGTTATATCTTTATTTAGTTTTTAAAATGTGTTCAGCTAGTCTGTATCTTAATCCATTTACATTCAGAGTTATTGTTGACAGGTAACAGTCTACACTTGTCGTTTTAATAAGTGTTTTCTGGTTGTTTCTGTATGGTTTATTCCTTTCTTCTTGTTAATCTTTGTGGTTTGGTGGTTTTCTGTAATGATATGGTTTGGTTCCTTTTCCCTTGCTTATTTGTGTGTCTGCTCTATCAGTGAGTTCTATATGCATGTGGTTTTCATGGTGGCAGTTATATCCTTCCACTTCTAGATATTGGACTCTCTTCAGTACTTCTTATTTTTTTATTTTTATTTTTTTTGGTACTGGGGATTGGACCCAGGGCACTCCACCACTGAGCCACATCCCAGCCCTATTTTGTATTTTATTTAGAGACAGGGTCTCACTGAGTTGCTTAGGGCCTCACTAAGTTGCTGAGGCTGGCTTTGAACTCCCGATCTTCCTGCCTCAGTCTCCCAAGTGCTGGGATTACAGGTGTGCGCCACCGGCTCTTAAGTACTTCTTAAACAAGGGAAGTCTGATGGTAATGAATTCCTTCAGTTTTTGTTTGTCTGATTATAATGTATATGCCTTAGAGAGGACTCTTTGGGTTTGAGTCATTTGGGGTTTTCTTTGAGCTTCATGGATTTAGATATCCATATCTTTACCCAGATGTGGGAAATTCCTGGCTGTTATTCATTAAATATGCTTTCTGTGTCTTTCTTGTTTTCCTCTCCCTATGAACCTCCCATTATGAGGACATTATGCTTAGTGGTGTCCCAGAGGAGGCTTTCTGTGCTCACTTTCATTCTTTTTTCTTTTTTTCCCCCCCTCTCTAAGTGAGTTTCCCTTCTAACTTTTGAGTTAATTCAAACGATCTGTCTTCACATTTAGAAATTTTTTCTCCTGCTTGATCTAGTCTGTTGTGGCTCTCAGATTTTTATTTCATTCATGGAATTTTTCAATCATAAGATTTTTCTTTCTTTTTTATGATGTCTGTCTCTTTGCATTTCTCCTTCACATCATAAATTCTGATTTCATTGAATTGTTTGTATTCTCTTTATCTCACTGAACTTCCTTCAGATCATAATTTTGGAATTTTTTTAGGCATTTCGTAAATTTATTTTTTATTTTTTTATTTTTTGAGTACTGTTCCTGAATAATTACTTTGTTCCCTTATAAGTGTCAGTTTCACTTGCTTTGTCATTTTTCTTGTGCAACAGTTTCCTTGTCCAATTTTACAGTGGTTCCCCTACCTCCAGGAGAGACTTACTCCTAGGGATGTTTGCTAGGGTATTTTTTTGGTATGGTGTGTTAGTTTTGATTGTGGATGAACTCACTCACATGGTCTCTGTGCGGTAATCCTTGTCCGTCCATGGTGTCTGGTTTTGTTAGGTATAAGCTTTGAGTGTTTGTGAGTGCAATGGTATAGCGGTTTTGCCGGGCCAGGGCTGCCACTTAGTTGGCTGTCAGGCTGAGGGTGGCTACCTGTAGCTGCTGCTGGCTGGCTATGCAGCAGACCCTGTGGTGGGCAGGACCACTGCCTAGCTGGCTGTGGAGCTGGACTCAGAATGTGAGGGGCACTGAGGGCTGCCTGTGTGTGCCCCTCACCAGAGAGCAGGACCACCACCTGGATGACTGTCAGGTCAAGCGCGTGTGTATAGGTGCTGCAGTCCAGTTGACTTGTGGTGAGTTCTTGGGAGGAGAGCAGGGATACCATTTGATTGGCTCTTGGTACATGGGGTCCTGTCAGGCCAGCCAGTCATGCAGTGGGCTTGCTGGGGTTTGGCAGGCCCACCACTGAGATAGATGGCTTTTGGACTGGGCTTAGGTGCACATGGATGCTGTGAGCTGTTAGCTAGGTTCACCTGCCTGCCTGATTTCTGATGAGAAGTCATTCTGCTATCATTCTTGTTTTTGATTTTCTCTATGTAAATTGCTTTTATTCCCTCCAGCTGTTTTTAAGATTGGATTTCCCCCCATGGGCCTTATCAGTAGTTTTCTTTGTTTCTTCTGATTGGGGTTCATTTGTCTTAGGGGGTTTTGTTGGTGGTGGTGGTAGTTTTAGTATTGGAAATTGAAACCAGGACTTTGTGCATGCTAGGCTAGCATTCTACTCCAGAGCTGCATCCCCACCCTCATTTACTTTAGATTAATAGGTGTGCAATACATCAAATTTGGACATTTTTTATCCTTTTTTTTTTTTTTTTTTTTTTTTTTGGTGCTGAGGATTGAACCCAGGGCCTTGTGCTTGCAAGGCAAGCACTCTACCAACTGAACTATATCCCCAGTCCCTATCCATTATTTTTTGAAGTATTCTCTCTGTCCTCTTGCTTTTATCTGGAATACCAGTTAATGTTAGACCATTTGACATTGCCCCACACTCATCAAGACTTCTTTTCCTTTTTCATTTCCTTTTTTTTTCTTTCATTTATTTGTTTTGTTTTTCTGTTTTCTTGCTTAGTGTTTCATTTTGATAGTTTCTATTGACGGCCTTCAGATTCACTTATCTCTACCTCCTGAGTTTCTAATCCATTGTTAAATGTATCCAACATATTTTTAATTTAAATACAGCAGTTTTCTTAAACTTTTAATAGTTTTTTCTATTTCTAATTATGTTCATGTTTTCTTTTATATCCTTGAGTATATTGATAGTATAATAGATGTTTTAAGGTTTTTGTCTACCATTTCTATTATGTGTATAATTTCTAGGTCTGTTTTTATTGATTGGTTTTTCTAAAGACTTTGTCTAATGCCTTCAGTATTGTGAAGTTCCTACAGTCTGGCTGTTGGCTTTTGTGAGCTCTAGACTTGGGACTGTTGTCGTTCCCCCCCCACCTCACCTTAGGTTTTTTCTCATTCATGCATAGATCAGTACTCAGCTGAAGACTCGAGAGGACCCTTTTGCAGACCCCTGGGCTCTTTCTACAGATAGCTTTATCCTCTCAGTCCTCTGCCTGCACATTATAGCCTTCTCAACTTCCAGGAACCCAGTGTGTGATTCCCAGCTGTGCCATTGAGCTGTTTCGCTCCCTGCTCCCTGCAAGGCAGCTCAGAATCAGCCTTCAGGCAGCAAGCTAGGGTTGTTTGTTTCTCTTCTATCAAGATTATAGTCTGGTGCTGCTGGTTGTCCTGCCTGACACTTTCTATTCAGTGTGTCAGTCAGCTTTCCATCACTGAAACAATACCTGAAACAACTTAAAGAAGGAAAGGTTTATTTTGGCTCATGGTTTTAGCCCGTGGTTGCTTGGCCCCGTTATTGTGAGCCTGGAGTGATGGAAAATCATGGTGGGAGCACATGACAGAACAGAACTGCTCACTTCTCGGCAGCTGCTCACTTCATGGCATAGAGGTGAGAGGAAGGATTCGGGGACAAATGTGTCCTTCAAAGGCATGCCCTGAGTGACCTATCTCCCCGGGTCTCCACCACCTTCCAGCAGCACCACCAGCGGAGGGTCAAGCCTTCAACACATGAGCCTCTGGGGATGTTCCACTTCCACACTTACAATACCAGTTCTCTGTTGTTCATGGTGGGAAGCTGATTTCCATAGGAACTGATCTTTCATGGGCAGAAACAGAAGTTTTCCAAATACTAATTTTTAGGCACTTATAAATAGCTTAGTATTCAGATGCTTTTTAAATTGTTACCTGAACAGTTCTTTCTCAGCTGTCTGAAAGTATCTCATTACTTATTCACTCATAGATTTTTCTACTTATTAATATTATCATTAGTCTGATCTTTGCTAAAATTTTTGCCCCCAGATAGACCTTGTTACTGGAGGGTCATGGTTTTGTTTATACAAAATACTTGCCCTAGTAATAATCCCTTTTGTTGACTATTTTTTCTTTCATTGTTAATAGTATTTAATTGATAAAAAAAATCTTAGTTTTATACACTTATGGGATACATTATGATGCCTTAATATATTTATACCATGTAGAATGATTAAATCAAGCTAATTAACATATCCACTGCTTTGCTTTACCTATCATTTTTATGGTAAGATGTGAAATTTACTCTTAATTATTTTGAAGTAACAATACATAATTATTGACTGTACTCACATTGCTGTGCATAGATCTCAAAACTTATTCCTTCTGTCTATCTGAAACATTTTGTACCCTTTCACCAACAGTGCTCCATTTCCTCCCACCCTGCCTGTATCCTCCAACCTCTGATAACCATCATTCTACTCTACTTCTGCAAGTTCATCTTTTTGTGAGATCATTTAGTATTTGTCTTTCCGTGGCTAATTTCACTTAGCATAATGTCCTCCAGGTCATCCACATTGTCACAAATGACAATATTTTCTTCTTTTTAAAGGCTGAGTAGTATTCCATTTTAAATATATATCACATTTTCTTTATCCATTCATAATTAATGGATTCTTGACTCTTTATCTTGGCTGCTGCACATAGTGCTTCAGTGAATATGGAAGTCCACTTGTCCCTTCAGCTTGCTGATTTCAGTTCTTTTGGATATATACACCATAAGGGAAATGCTGAATCATAAGTAGTTTTGTTTTTTTTGAGGAACATTCACACCATTTATCATGATGGCTATACAAATTTATTTTTCTTCCAACAACCCTATGAGCACCTGCTATCTTTCATCTTTTTAGAATTCATCTTGAGTTAAAAGTGTGAGATAAAATAGATTTTTATAGAGATTTTGATGGAAAGCACAAATATGAGATTATGTCTTGATAACAGCCATTGCACTTTGCTTTTTTCATTTATATTTTGGAGAGGCTTTTGAAAATAAACTTTTGGAATAATTTAAAATGCATAGGAAAGTTGCAGTAATCAAAACAAGTACAGAGCCTTGTACAGAGCCTTCTCCAGATTTAGTTATTGTTAGCATTTTTTCTCTTGTTTAATTTGTGCTGGTCTTCCTGTCTGTCTACTTATATGTCTCCCTGTAATTGTATTTCTGTGGGGTTTTTAACCCCTGAATACTTTGGGGTATATTTCCTAAGAATAGGAATATTCTTTTGTATAATTGCAGTTTAGTTATCAATTTTTTATTTTCTTTTTAGAGCTGTATAGTATACATATATCACAATTGACTTAACTAGGTCTTTACTGATAATGGTTTCATGTTTGGGGAGAAACGGCTGAAGAAGGTACCTACGTAATCAAACATACAGAAATAGAAACAATCCAAATATATATCTATAACAGGAAAATTAACAAAGTGTGTTATATTCATACAATGCTTCACTAAACAACTAAGAAAATGAATTCCTGCTGTAAGCACTGTGAATGAGTCTGAGAGACATTATGTTGAACTTGAAAAAGAAGATTCAGAAAACTATACGGTGGGATGCCTTTTTGATAAATAAGAAAGTTAAATGATTATTGAAATCCAGGATACTCTGGAGGGACCAGATGGGTAGAAAAGGAGTACACTAGATAGGTACAGTTCTTCAGTCACGGTGTGGATTTAGGGTTGTTATTTGATTATCATATTTTAGAACTTACAAATATGTTAAATGTATTCTGTATTTTTCAAAATTTTTAAGGCAGCTGGAGGATATTTTTTTAAGTAGAATTTCTAAACAAGAAGAGTAAAATGCAGTATGTGATGGGAGGGTTTTTCCATGTGTCTTGTACCCCCAAACAAAACTCTTTCAGAGTGGGAACTGTATTTAATGATTCTATTTTATAATCTATATGCACTAATGTAATTACATATGCATGGTAAGGATTCAGTTTGTGTGTATTGATTAAATGATTTAAAATAGTTATAAAACATATAAATTTATTTACATGTTTGTTTTATATTTATTTTAATTGTCAATGGATCTTCTGTTCAATTTTATTTATTTATATGTGGTGCTGAGTGTGGTACTCAGGGCCTAACACATACCAGGCAAGTGCTCTACCACTGAGCCACAACTCCAGCCCCCTATTTATATACTTCAATAATGGGATTTTTCAAATTGATTTCCTGAAGTTTTTTCCACACATACTGAAGGCCATAAAGTAGTGGTGGTGGTGTTTGGCTAAAAAATGAAAAGCATTCTGTTAAATTTTAATGGTAGATGTATAAGGGATATAATTTCTGTTTATAAGCAAGGACATTTAAAAATAAGTGTTATGGGTGTGCCAGTATCACTCATATGAAAATCAGTGTATGAGATAAATAATCTTATCAGTTAATTTGTACTCTCCACCACCATACTGAAACTAATCATCAATTACTCAGATTGGAAAATGTATGTGCGAGGCTACATTTGTTTCTTCTGAGAGAACCATACTTCATATTTTCACATGGATTAGGTATCTGTGATTTAATGCGATCCTGCCTTAGTACCCAGCATTCTCAGCCTGCAATTCCCTTCTGCCTACTTCCTAGAAGAGAATGGAAACTTGGTTTTACAGTAGTCTAAACACAACCAAATATTGACAGTGGTAAATCTACAAAAGTAATCAGATAACCCTTCCAAAATCAAATACAAATTGTTTGGGGATTATCTACTCTTCTGGACAGCATCTTTTAATCTCCTTTAGTATTAATCTGTGAAATTGGAACATAGTTATAGAGCACTCAGCAGAATCTTTGGAGAACAGACAAATCTTAAGGAGGTCTCCAGGTTTTCCCCAGCTCTGATCCTGGGGCCAAAACAAATTACTGTCTTCTGTTCAGTTGGCAAGTCCTCATTAGTCATCATTTCATAATTCTGCATTTGTTCATAAGGATTTTATTAACATGCTGTTAATTTGTACCTTTTGGGGTTTTTTTGTGGTGCTGGGGATTGAACCCAGGGCCTTGTGCTTGCGAGGCAGGCACTCTACCGCTAAGCTATATCCCCAGCCCAATTTGTACCTTTTGGAGACCTCCTTAAGGTTTGTCTGTTCTCCAAAGATTCTGCTGAGTGCTTCAGAAGACTATACTTTGACATAAAAAAGTATTTTTTGTTACTCCATGGCAGTAACAATCATTTTGCAATCATTAAGATAATTCTTTTTAAAAATATTTTTAGTTGTAGATGGACACAATACCTTTATTTATTTATTTATTTATTTATTTTTATGTGGTGCTGAGGATCGAACCCAGTGCCTACACATGCTAGGCAAGTGCTCTACCACTGAGCCACATCCCCAACCCTCATTAAGACAATTCTAGCAGAACAAATATTCAAGATAAATCATAATATATATGGAATTTATTCTTGCATAAATAATATATTACAGTGCTTTGTTATCACTTCTGATAGTTCTATTCCTTATGAATTTTCCTTTTAATAAAGAGTTGTGATAGCTTTGGATTAACAGGTGCATACAGCATTAACTTCTCAGTTAAATTGCTTCAAAACAACAATAAGAATAAGGGTGCGGCACTGCACTTTTTTTTTAAACAGCTGAGCAGGAAGTTTGCCTCTGACAGGGTATTGTAATCTGCTTTATCACAGGAGCCTGCTGTTGTGTAACAGAAACTCTAGCTTGTCCTTGCCTGTCTTAAAGCATTGCTTCATGAAGGAAAATAAACTCCCTGGAATATTTGTGAAATTCAATTAAAATGCTTTCCCAAGCACTCCGTTTTTAATACATGCTGGAACAATTTATTATAGCTTTGTGGTCTTTAAAAAAAAACATATTAAACTTGTGATTTCTTACTATTGTAATTAAATGGATCTATATCACTCTAGGAGCCTTATGTATCATATTTATTGTATCTTTTAGATCCATCTGTAACCAAGTGGAGTAAGAGTCCCTCCTTCCCCATCCTCCTTTTTTCTAGAAAAAGAGGAAGGTTTGGGATGCCTTCTGCTGACTGCTGATTTAATTGACAGGCAGCCTTTCTTCATTGTATGCCTTGCCTTTGCTCACAAAAGTGCATTCACTGTTCTATAGTATGTTGAAACTTTTAAATAGAAATGTCTTTTCATTAACAAAGAAAGCATTTTCTTACCCCCTTCCATGTCTTTGCTTTCTCCACTAAGTCTTGGCTTCTTGGGCAGCTGCACCTCTCCCAGAAATGACAAAAGGTGCAATTGTGCTCAGAGATGGCCATGAAGATAATGCCAGGGAAGTGTGTGTGTGTGTGTGTGTGTGTGTGTGTGTGTACATGTGGGCTGCTGGGGACTGTTCTATCTGTTTATTTTTGTTATTCCAGAAAGCTGAATACACCTTGAAAACAACCCCCTTCTCCAAGAAAGCTATAAAATCCCTCTCAACCCTTTATCCTGGGTAAGCCATCTCTTTCCATTAAGTTTTGTTAGTATTTAAGAGGGCCCCTCTGTCCCAGTAACAACAAGCTGTCAAAATTCACTTAAGGGCTGGAGATATAGCTCAGCTGGTAGAATGCTTGCCTTGCATGCCCAAAGCCCTGGGTTCAATCCCCAGCACCACAAAAACAAACAAACAAACAAAAAACACCTCACTTAAAACAGGGGGTGGAAAACAAAATACAGGAAATATTAGTTATTCTACTTTCCACTCAGGCCAGGAGGTTTTTCAGTCTTCCCCGTGTTACCCTGACTTCCCCGCAGTGAGGAGAAGAGGTGGGCGTGGGTATGAAGCTTCAGTTTTTCCGGGCATTTCCTTGTCTGTGCTGTGACTTCCAACCCATGTGGACAGCCTTTGCATTTTGTTTGTTTATTTAATTTGAAGATGATCTCCTTCTTTTACCTTTGTTTTCTTTTTTTTCTTTTTAACAGTACTAGGGATCAATCCCAGAGCCTTGTATATCTGCTACTTCATTTTTTGCTTCTAGCAAAATCTTTCGGTCCATGTGGTAGACCAATTGAAAATCTAGTCTCTTTCAAGGGCACCATCTCTACCAAAGAGTCAAATGTCTGATGGAACCAAAGTATTGGGCTTAGACACCTTGTCTCTGTCAAATACAGTTTATTCTGCTAATGACTTAGGCAGGAGGGTTACTTCGGTGTTCAGTCATGAGTTTTCTTTATTTTTGTAAATTTGAACCCTCAGACCAATTTCTAAACAAATAACATGTAGCATATATATTATTCTACTACAGTCCTTGGCAGTGTTTCTAAATTCTCTCATAAATTAGTTATTTCATCATCGCTGTCCAGATTCAGCAAGAAGGGATAAAGAGGAAACTGGAAATTCATTCTGAAGCACATCTCCAGTATTTCGAATGTTGATAAACAACATTCTGATCTTCTCTCTGAATGAGTAAAAAGAAAAGATGCAGAGCTGGCTCAGCCAAACCCACTGAGTGGCACTTTGCCATGATGACTCATTTTGCCTCGGAGCAGTCTTACAGCCTTTGTGAAACTGGGTCCCTTTTGGTTGAAGGAAGAAAAAGCTTCTTCCAGAGCTGTCAGTCACATCTTAAGCACCTCCAAATGAAGGTCTTATTGGATCAAGTTTTAATACACTCTTAGTCTTCAAACTTTACTCTAGATTTGTTCATCATCTCACTCTGTAGGCCACTGGTAGCCCTTGGGATTGTTTGTGCAATCTTTGTTAGAATAATAATCTGACAGTTTAAAATCTACCCGAGGGAAATTAAGGTAAGTGTAATGATAACAGGTGTTCTCGGTTCCTCTGGTTCCCACTCCTCCCAGAATTGCTGCTGCCAGGCGGCACTAGTAGAAACCAGTTGATGTTGTCTTTTTTCCTGGCCTCTCTTGACATCTTAACCATCACCGAAGTGCATGTGTGTTTCTCTTTTCAAGCTCACAAAGTAAAACCATCTGAGGGTTTCTGCTAATCTGTAAGAAAAATGAAGGTGGGATGCCACTATATTTTCACTTACTTTTTTGCTTCCCTCAACTGACACATTCTGTTCCCTAGGGATTCACAGCAATTTCTTTAACCTGACAGGTTCTCAAGCTTTAGTATACATAAAAATATCCTGAAGAACTCATTTAGCTTGAAGCTTCTAGACCCAGGGTTATAGACAGACAGGAAGTTGGTGTGGTGTGGGATCTAAGTGTTCTTAGGGGATGCCAGGGATTGAACTCAGGGGCACTCAGCCACTGAGCCACATCCCCAACCCTATTTTTGTATTTTATTTAGAGACAGGATGTCACTGAGTTGTTTAGCACCTCACGTTTTGCTGAGGCTGGCTTTGAACTTGTGATCCTCCTATCTCAGCCTCCTGAGTCACTGGAATTACAGGCGTGCACCACCAAGTCCGGGTGTCTTTCCTTTGTTATTCCACTTTGTTTCATGAAAGATTTGAGGTCATAGTAGACTAGCCCAAGGGTCAACAGAAAGCAAAATGCTGTTGTACTTTCCTAAACATGCAGAGTTCTGAACAGAATTCTGGTGAGCCTCTTATTTGTACCGACTACATCAGAGATTCTACTTGCCTAGTGAAAATATACTGCAAAAATCCATGCAGCTTCTAAAATCCTTTGAGTGTATTGTCCAAGATGAGTGCATTTTCTACGAGTCAGTCTAAAACAGTCACTGAATGTAATCTTATGTGATAGTGATCCATGTTTTAGAATCTTGTAATCTTTATGAGACAGTTATCTCTGTTTTAGAATCTTATCAATATTAGAAACTGACTCCCTGCTCTGGACCTAAGAACAGCATGCCAGAGACAAAAATGTTTCACTGTCCTCTTATTCTCTAAAACCATGCTAAGCAGCCATGCCCCAGGCCTTGTGCCAAAGGTCAGATACTTTGCCGAGCTAGCGATGCAGGCCCCCAAACTGTCCTGGCTCAGTTATATTGAGTGCAGATGTGGCATAGGGGATTTCCATTGCCAGGCCCTATAGGTGTCATTGAGCCATGTGCTGTTGGTGGCAGGAGGTAGCATTCTGATGTTTCTGATGACATTCCTTGGGACAGAAATAGTGTTCAGTGGCCATGTCCAGTTATAAATATCTAACTTTATTTGAGGCACTAAAAGATATATTCCTTTTGGTCTTATGTTATAATCATTAAGTAGTAGGTATAATTTCTGGGCAAGAGATTCTACAGATGTTGTATTTTCTTTTTGCTCTGTAAATTTTGTCTTCTGGGAAAGTCATACCCATATCTTAGTGTTATATACTTAATAGTTTCATAACTCCATCTCCCATTTCCCCAAAGAACGTTTCTGTTGTTAAAAGATTTTATATGAAATAAAGGTAGATGTAAGTAATATAGATTTTGAATGTATATAAATTTTTATGTGTGTTAAATTTTTTAAATCTTCAGCTTCATTTACTTTTTTTTTTTTTTTTTTTTTTTTTTTTGGTACTAAGGGTTGAACTGGAGGCACTCCACCACTGAGCCACATCCCCAGCCCTTTCTTGTGTTTTATTTAGAGACAGGATCTCACTGAGTTTCTTATGGCCTTGATAAGTTGCTGAGGCTGACTTTGAACTCATGATTCTCCTGCCTCAGCCTCCTGAGCCGCTGGGATTACAGACATGTGCCACCGTGCCTGGCTTTATTTACTTCTAATTATGATATTTCTAATATGTCATGAGGGTTTTTCCTTTAGGCAAGTGTTACTTAGGTTCCTTTTTTTTAAAAATATTTTTTAGTTGTAGATGGATACAATACCTTTATTTTATTTGTTCTATTTTTTATGGGGTGCCAGGAATGGAACCCAGCGCCTCATGCGTGCTAGGCAAGCACTCTACCACTGAGCCACAACCCCTATCCCCTTAGGTTCCTTTTTTATACTTTTTTTATTAGGCAAAATACGCATAACATGGAATTTAACATTTTAACCCTTTGTAAGTGCGCAGTCCAGTGGCCTAACCGTCACCACCATCCATCCCCCAACTTTTTTCATCTTCCTTAACTGAAGCTCCACACCCATTCCATAGCACTGACTTCCCATTCCTCATATGCTCCAGCTCCTGGTAAATATTCTACTTTCCATCTCTGAATTTGTCTACTCCAAGTAGCCCGTGTAAGTGGAATCATAAAATATTTTTCTTTTCACGTCTGTTTTATTTTATTTAACATAATGTCTTGAAGGAATGTCCATGTTGTAGTTCTAATTTATTCCTTTTTAAGAGTGAATAACCCTACTGTATGGATATGCCACATGTTGTTTACCCATTCAGCCATGGACATTTAGGTTGTTTCCACCTTTTAGCTACTATGAATAATGGTCCTGTAAATATCAGTATACAAGTATCTGTTCGAGTTATCTGCTTTCAGTTCTTTTGTGTTAATATCCAAAAGTGCAATTGCTAGATGATGTGGTAAGACTATGATTAATTTTTTGAACCACTATAATATACTTTCTTTGTTTTTGTGATGCTAGGAGTTAATGTTAGGGCCTTGCACACACTAGGCAAGCTCTCTACCACTGAGCTATATCCCCAGCTGTGTAATGTTTTCAAATGTTATTTGTTCTTATTATAAAAAGTAATATGGGGCTGGAGTTGTGGCTCACGGGCTGGGGTTGTGGCTCAGTGGAACAGCACTTGCCTAGCATGTGTGAGGCACTAGGTTCAATTCTCAGCACTGCATATAAATAAGTAAATAAAATCGAGGTCCATTGACATCTAAAATATATTCACAGATTATCTCATAAAATTAGAAAATTCTCACAAAATGTGTCATGTAAAAATGCAGAAGATGAAACTATCTACCTAATTCATCTTTTACAAAAGCCATCAGCCAGATGGGAGTGGTCTAAGAATAATGTAAACTATTATAAGGATTTTAATTGGGGAGTGACATACCAGATTTACATTTAAAATCTCTCTCTGGCTGCTGATTGCAAAGAAGCAAAAGTGGATGTGGTGCTGTCCATTAGAAGATTGGTTGTCTGGTGTAAAGTTTTGTAAGTTCTTTACAAATTTTGGAGATCGGTGCTCTGTCTGAAGTGTGTGTGGAAAATACTTTTTCCCACTCTGTAGGCTCTCTTTTCATATTATTGATTGTTTCTTTTGCTGAGAAAAAATTTTTTAGTTTGAATCTGTTCCATTTGTTGATTCTTCCTTTTATTTCTTGCGCTCTGGGGGTTATGTTGAGAAAGTCTGGTCCTAAGCCAACATGAAGAAGATTCGGGCCTTCTATTTCTTCTATTTGGTGAAGGGTCTCAGGTCTAATTCCTACATCCTTGATCCATTTTGAGTCGAGTTTTATACAGGGTGAGAGATAGGGGTTTGATTTCATTTTATTGCATATGGATTTCCAGTTTTGCCAGCACCATTTGTTGAAGAGGCTATCTTTTCTCCATTGCATGTTTTTGGCACCTTTGCCGAGCCCATGTTGGAGAGAAGGTGATGGAGACTTAAAGTAGTAGTGGAAGTGGGGAGAGATGGTAGCATTTAAGACCAAACCTTGACCGTTGTGGAAAACACTGTGGAGGTTCCTAAGGAAATTAAAAGTAGAACTGCTGTATGACTCAGCAGTCCCTCTTCAGGGTCTGTACCCAAAGGAGATAAATCAGCACCTCATAAAGATGTCTCTACTCCCATGTTTACTGTAGCATTGTTCACAACAGCCAAGGTACAGAAATGTCATCAGACAAATGGATAAAGAAAATGTGGTTTATATATATGAGTATCGTTCAAACTTAATAGGAGGGCTTGCTGTTTGCCACAACATGAATAAACCTGCAGGATGTTTTGCTGAGTGGAATAAGCCAGTCACAAAAAGAAGACATCGTTTGAACATACTTATGTGTAGAATATTTTTAAGAAGAGCTTAAATACACAGACATAGAGAATAAAACAGTGATTACTGTGGATGGGGTGGCTAAATGTAGGTCAAAGAATACAGAATAACAGGTATGTGGAATGGACTAGTCTATCTAATTACAACAGGAAGACCAAAGTTAATAAAACTATTAAATTAGGAATTTTTGTTAATTAAGTAGATTTTAGCTGCCCTTGTCACACACATTTAAAAAAAAAAAAAAAAGATGAGGTGGTAGATGTGTTACTGTGCTACACCATAGTACCATTTTACTGCTTGCCTGGATCCTATAACATAATGTTGTAGTCTTCAAACATACATAATAAAATAGATTTTAAGAACACCAAGGGCTGGGAAAATAGATTTTAAGAACACCAAGGGCTGGGTTGTGGCTCAGTAGTAGAGCACTCACTTCGCATATGTGAGGCCCTGGGTTTGATCCTCAGCACCACATAAAAATAAAATAAAGGTATTGTGTCCACCTACAACTAAAACAAAAATTTAAAAAAAAAAAAAAAAAAAAGGACCAAACTTTTCTGGGTGTGATGGTGTGTACCTGTAATCCCAACTATTTGGGAGGCTGAAGTAGGTGAATCACAAGTTCAAGGCCAGTGTGGGCAACTTAGTGAGACCCTGTCTCAAAATAAAATAAAATGAAAAAGGCTGGCTGGGGCTGTAACTCAGTGGTAGAGCATTTGCCCACCATGAGTGAGGCCCTGGGTTCAATCCCCAGTGCCACAAAAACAAAACAAAACAAACTTTGAGGTAGAATAAGCAGTGTGCAATGAAATGAATGTGGTGTGTGAAAAAAGGGATGTGTAAAGATGTTCCTAAATGTATGGGATTTGACTGGGTAAGGAACGTGATTGGTGGGGTAAATTTGGGGGAATGGAAGAAGGTGTGTTGAATTCAGGGTGTTTCATGTATGGAAGAGACATCCAAACAGAAATGTCAAATAGGCTGTTGGATTTAAATCCCAGTGTTATAAGTAGATGAACCCTAAAGGGCTGAGAAAAAACTTCACCAAGATCCTCAAAGAGGTCTTCTCTAAGTTGTGGGCTATTTTTATTATCTTCAGTATAATATTTTATATTTTATAAATTTTAATATTTTTATAATCAAACATCTTGCTAAAATATATTCACAACTTAAATATATATTACTGATGGAAGACTGGTTAAACAAATAAATGGAATGATATTGAAAACCTTTTAGCTTCCTTTAAAACAATATTTTTAGTTATTCACAAAGGACAAGTTAGACCTTTCTAAAAATAAGTTAGACCTTTTTAAAATTTCAAAAATTGAAGTCTGTAATACTGAATTGAGAGTAGGAGCCCCAGCCCCAGCCCAATATACTGAATCTTAACCTACCAGATTGCTGTTTATTAATAATTTACTTCTCATGAATTTATCATCCATTAAATCATTTTTGAGGTAATTATTTTTCTAAAGGAATATTAAATGCTGTCATGTTTTATTTGCAAATAGAAATATGTAATTTCTTCTATTTGCACTATTTTAAGAGATTAGGGCTGTCATAAATCTCATTAGTAATGTTAAAATTGTCTTCACTTGAAGGATGTTTCATGTTCTGTCTAAATGAATGTTTATAAAGAAAAAGGAAAGCTGGGTGATATATTTCCTAGCTTCTCTGGAGTCTGAGGCAGGAGCACAAATTTGAGACCAGCTTCCACAACTTAGTGAGACCTTGTCTCAAAAATTTTAAAAAGACTGGAAGGATAGCTCAGTGGTAGAGTTCCTCTGGGTCCAGTCCCAAAAAAAGGAAAGGAAAACCTTCCAAGATTGCTGAGAATTTGTTTTCCTTTTTTCCCTTTTGAATTCACAGATTAGAATGTAAATTATAGTAGTCACTGTACAAGTAGAATTTATGTCAACATCAAAACAAACTTTTCTACTTTGTATTGACAGAAATTTCCTTTGTATTCTTCAGGTATAGATTAATCATGGTAATAATATAGCATAAATTAAAATGCCTTTTTTCCAAACAAAACTCCCGAGTCCAGGTTTGAAATAGTTGTATCAAAATGAATCATAAGGGCTGGGGTTGTGGTCGGTGGTGGAGTGCTTGCCTAGTATGTGTGAGGCACTAGGTTTGATTCTCAGCATCACATATAAATAAATGAATTGAAAAGAAAGGTCTATCAACATCTAAAAAAATATTTTTTTAAAAAATGAATATAAGAAAACTGGTAGCTTCAGGCAAAGCAGAATTAAATTCTAGATTAAATAATTCCGGAAAATAGCAGTTTGATTGTTTCCTGTAAGCATATCCCTGTAACATTATAAAGCATCTCCTGTGCCTTATTTTTGCCTATGAGCTAAGTTTAGCAAAGTGAAATTTTACAGAGAAATAATTCCTTCAGTTAGCTCCCAACCACATTTAGCAGATGGTGAGATGTGACTTAGCAGCATTATTTTCTAAAACAACCCGGAATTTCATTGACTATAAGCTCAAATTGGGAAGCAGACTTTTCCTTAGACTAAGGAAGAACTTTTTTGGGGTGGGGAACCGGGGATTGAATTTAGGGACGCTTAACCACTGAGCCACATCCCCAGCCCTATTTTTGTAATTTATTTAGAGACAGGGTCTCACTGAGTTGCTTAGGGCCTCGCTAAGTTGCTGAAGCTCCCTTTGAACTCAAGATCCTCCTGCTTCAGCCTCCCGAGTCACTGGGATTATAGGCGTGCGCCACCACACCCAGCTAGGAAGAACTTTCAATGAGTAGAATTATTAAAAACAATGACTAAGATGGAGGTGTAGCTTAGAGATGGAACATGTATGTACACCATGGGCTCGATCCTGCGCACACACAAGAATGACTGCCTTTTGGGGGAATTGTAGTGAATTCCTGTCACTAGAGATTCACAAGAAGGGCCAGACATCATTCTGCTAGGGATTTGGTATAGGGTGTAGACCATATACTTCTTAAGGTCTTTCCAACTCTGTGTTTGCCAGTTAGATTTTTTTTCCCATAAAGGAGATATTCAAGGTGTACTCTCTTATCCAAATGGTTACTTAACCTGTGGTGTCCTTCCTTTCTTGCATCCCCTCTTTTTTATTGGTTATTGAGATAAAATAGACATCTGGAAACATGTACATATCATAATTGTCAGCAGCATGACAATTGTCACAGCCTGCAGAGCCAAGCACCCAGGCCCTCACTGCAGGAGCATTGCTAGCAACCAGCAGTTCGACTGAGTGCTTTTTCCATTCATCAGCCACCCCACCCTGGAGTCATGGCTTCTAATAGTACAGAGGCTTAAGGCTGAGCTGCTTTATAAATTAAATCATTCTCTTTTGTATTTGGCTTCTTTCTTTGCACATTACATCTTGAAGATGTGTATTGTTGCATGTAGAGCATTCCTTTCATTGCTGATGTGAGACTATCAGAATTCATTATCTGTCATGTCCTTGATGGGCGTTTGAATAGTTTCCTTCTTGGGCTTTTACAAATAGTATGTTGTTATGAACTGTCTAGTATGTTTCTTTCATAGACTTGTATGCACACTTGTTTTGGGCTCATATAGCTAAGAGTAGAATTACTTTGTTATGGAATGTACACATGCTCAACTTGCAAATACTAACTGTTTTGCAAAGTATTTATATTCAGGGTCAATTCTTCATGTTCATGTGGTACTGAGGATTGAACCTAGGGGTGCTCTACCACTGAACTACATACTCAGCCCTTTTTATTGTGTTTTGAGAGACAGGGTCACCCCTCGTTGCCCAAGGCGGCCTTGAACTTTGGTCCTCCTGTGACCCTCCTGAGATGTTGGGTCTGCAGGCATGCACCACCGTATCTGGCTCAGGACCAATTTTTTTTTTTTTTTTTTTTTTTTTTTGGTACTGGGGATTGAACTCAGGGGCACTCAACCACTGAACCACATCCCCAGCCCTATTTTTGTATTTTATTTAGAGACAGGGTCTCACTGAGTTGCTTAGGGCCTCGCTAAGTTGCTGAAGCTGCCTTTGAACTCGAGATCCTCCTGCCTCAGCCTCCCGAGTCACTGGGATTATAGGCATGCGCCACCACGCCCGGCAGACTCAGAACCAATTTTGACAGGGTCCTACCATATCAGAAATGTTAATTTTCCTGACATCCTAGGAGCACTTTTTATACCTTACAATATTTTGATAACTTTGTATTTTGTACTATAGTTGTTTTTACACACCTGATTTCCCTTTCTTCATTGTAAGCTTCTTGAGGGATCTGTCTCATTCATCTTTATATATCCCAAAGTACCTTGCCTAAACTAGGCTCCAAACCCGATATTTTTATGCAGGTGGATGAATAAATTAAGAAAAGTATATGTAGCATTAATATTAGAAATGTTCATACATTGAAAAAATATAAACAGAAGATACAAAAAGCAACAAGGGCAATCTTCAAGGGCTGAACAATTAATTTATTGATATTTATTCAGATTTTTCTGAATTTTATAAGTTCTTATGTTTGGGAATTTACTATGAGTCGTGGATTTCAACTACTAGACTTAAAGCCTGGTGTTATCTCCCACACAGAAACCTGAGACTATTCCCACACAGTGGGCTGCATGTTAGTATGAATTTGGAGGTTAAAGCGAGGGTGCCAGAGAAGAGATGA
The DNA here is from genome assembly GCA_020662805.1 of Glaucomys volans. Taxonomy (NCBI): domain Eukaryota; kingdom Metazoa; phylum Chordata; class Mammalia; order Rodentia; family Sciuridae; genus Glaucomys; species Glaucomys volans. The sequence goes on from JAJEJO010000229.1 coordinate 178,117, forward strand.
GAGGGGAGTGTGTATTAGAGCAACAGTGACATCACCACAACCCTGGTTGAGTCTCAACTTTAGCCTTCCTCTAGAGTCTTCTGAGGCAGGAGGTAACGATTTCACTAGATCAAGGCCGAGTTTTATGAGCTAAATAGAATTTTAGTGGCTTTAAATGTATGTCAATGTTTAAAATTGTTGTTAGAATAGTAGAGATTTGGGTTGGGGTCGTGGCTCAGTGGTAGAGCGCTTGCCTGGCATGTGCGAGACACTGGGTTCAATTCTTAGCACCACATGTAAATAAATGAACAAAATAAAGGTCTATCAACATCTTAAAAAATTAAAAAAATAAGAATAGTAGAGATTTGCAGGTGCTTTCCTTTTTCATACTTTTCTCCATATTCCAGGTTCTATTCAATGGTACATATTACTTTCAATTCAGAAAATTTTTACAATAATTTTGGTTGCAAGAATTACTATCCTGATTGCCTTTCTTTTATTTCAGTCTTGGCCTGACTATGAGGATATCTATAAAAACATGATTGAAATTGCCACATTTTTAGACCTGCCTCGTTTTCCAGACATAACTGAAGCCTGCTACCTTCATCCCAGTGTCTTGAGTATGAAATACTTAATGGAAGTCAATCTCCCTGGTAAGGTGTGGTGTCTGTGGCTAGGTGGTCTCTTTATTGAGATTGTGATAAGCAGAATGTGGAATCCTTTCCAGTCGCAGACTGCTTTTAGAGCCACCTAAAGGGTCCATAGTAACATGAAGCTTCATTACAAAATCCTTTCTTAAAATAATTCAGAGCCTTGGGCTGGGGATATAGCTCAGTTGGTAGAGTGCTTGCCTTGCAAGCACAAGTCCCTGAGTTCAATCCCTGGAACCCCCCCCCCCCAAAAAAAAAAAAATTCAGAGCCTTTAAAATGGCTGAAGGGACAGCGGTTCAGAAACAAAGGTCTTTCACAGTGTGAGAGATTAATGCTTGAGAGAATATATGTGGTTTTATTGCAAGTTTGCTGAGTGCAAGCAAAGTAGCAAATATTTCAATATGTGTTATTAATGACCTTTTTAGAAAAGCAGCACTTCTTCATTTGCATGAGGCATTATTATTGCACAACGAATTCTAACTTTAAAAACTCCCAGAAGTTTTTGTTGTTCGATAGCATTTGCTATTTCCAGTGTCTAAAGTAAACAAAGATGGAAGTCTGGTCAGATCACAATGAACTTTCTAAGGCACTGACAGCCTATAAAGAGAGCCTCACTGTGCCTTGCTCATAGTACACCAAGGCACAGGTAACCCCGATGGAATCTGCTGATGGAAGCTAGCCCTGAATTTCTTGCTAGACTAGAAATGTGAGAAATTCAGGACTTTTATTAAGAGAAAATGCAAACATGCTATGATTACATCATTGTTTAAGCAATATCAAAAATATGATTGAATATATTTTTGTTTTGAGATTGGGCCTTACTGTGTTGCCCAGACTGGTCTTGAATTTGTGGGCTCAAGTGATCCTTCCACCTCAGCCTCCTGCGTAGCTAGTAATATAGATATGTGCTGCGTGCCCACCTGGAATGCATTTAGAGGGAGGAAAATGCATATGTGAAAAAAGCACATACGACATTGCATGTACATTAGCTAGCTATATAAGTAGAAATGTTCAGTAACAAATATGTCTATAATTTAAAGTATTTTTAAAACAGGAACAAAAATAAGCTTTCCAAATGTATCATTTATAAAGCTAAGAAATGTGATTTAAATGAGATTTAAGAAGTCACTATTTGATCAGAACTCCAGAATTTGGATGATCTTGTTTCTGTTTTGATGTGTTACATAGATCAAATTACTTTTTGGCACTGTTTTGTATATACTTCTTTAGTGGTTCTCACAGGAATGGAAAACTTCTGTGTTTCATCACATATTCTAAAATCTTGAACTTATAATGAGAATAATAGGTTATGGAAGGGACACATGGATTACCAAAATGTGATAGTCTGGTTAATAGCATCATGTCATTCTACAGGGAGAGAAGAACAGTGTTTTCTGGATGCTATTGTAGAGTATAAAAGTATTTCTTACCTAATTCTCCCTGAGAAGAATGAGTAAAATTAAATGTATTAAAATATGCAGAGAGACATTATTGTCATTTGATATTTATTAATTGACTTTGGAGGCAGTATTGTAAAGAATCAGGGAAGAGAATTTCACTTCCTGAAATCCGTTCAATAGAAATAATTTGAAATGTGGAGAAAAAATATATATAAATGTTATTGGTCTCCTTATTTATAATACTGAAAAATCAAAAACAACTTAAAATCCAAGAGAAAGGTAATATTTATATTTATATAAATTATATGTATTCATTGGAACATTATGTAGCTTTTAAAATAATGGTCAAGGAGAGCTTATGAAAGCATAAAAAAATGTTATAAAAAAAAAACAAGCCAAATTACAAAATAACATGACCACAGCTACATAAAGTGAAAATGTTCATTAAAATATTAAAAATAAAACACCAAAATGTTAAAGGAGATATTTCTAAGTTGTACTTCATGTTATTTTTTTTTCCTTCTACCTTTATATTCTATAAATGTCCTATATTGAGTTTATTTTATTACTTAGCAGGGGAAAGCAAAATAAGATGTGATAATCCTTGAACTTTAGGATTGAGATTCAAAAATGTCTAAAATTGGTTTGCAAACCACTCTTACTTAAGATTGTGAGAAGACCTCTGCAGTGTGTTCAGAATTCACAAATACTTCTCTCAGTGGTGCGTTTGGTTGTATGATGCTATTGACCAAAACCAGACAGTTATGAATTTGGTGCTCTTACATAGATACACTCCTGGGCCCCAGAAAGCTAGAGGTGACTTAAGTGTGCTATTAAAACAAATGTCCTTCATTTGTTTTAATATTGATTGATTGATTGATTGATTGAGGTGCTGGGGGTTGAACCCAGGAGTGCTTTACCACTGAGCATATTCCCAACCCTTTTTATTTTTTACTTTGAGTCAGAGTCTCACTTAAGTTGCTTAGAGCCTCACTTAAATTCAAGGCCTTGAACTTGGATCTTCCTGCCTCAGCCTCCCAAATTCCTGGGATTATAGGTGTACCCCACTGTGCCAGCTTCCCCAGTAACTTTATTTATTTATTTATTTATTTTCCCAGTAACTTTAAATGCAGTCATGGAGCTGGACAGGAAGGTTTTAGCAATTCAAACACAACCCCCACCCCATCCCCTTGCTGAGCAAGCCCCTTTGATGGTTTAGGGGCCAGATTATTGGGCACCAAGGAGCTTGCTTGGTAGTCTTGCCATTTTAGCAATCAGTTGTTTTATTTCTGGAGAACTTTGGAGTTTCCAAAGGGCCCCATGTATGTATATGCTCTCCTTTAGGATGTTGGGAAGAGAAGACAGATGGGGGTTCCTACTGATAGATGATAGATGACAGATGGTAGATTTAGGGAGGCTCAGTGATACCCAGGTGGTTGGTAGCAGGATGATTCTTAAAACCCAGTCTTCCTGTTTCAAGTCTGTTGTTCTTTCCCATCATGTTCCCTTTCGTGATACTGTGCTGCCTTTGCTACCTTTCTTGTACTTTCTTCCATTTGCTTTATTACTCTGTACTTTTGGCATATGAAGAACAGTTCCAAAAATAATCATTTTAAAAGAAGGGAGAATTTTCAAGAAATGTCATTCTTTTTATAACACCACTACTAATGTGGATTTTTAAATTATCTGAGAAGAGACCATAGCTTCTATCACACAATAGGTATTAGATAAAATTTTAGTGAATTTGTTTTGAAATTAATTTTCCAGGTTTTCAGGGTATGTATCAGAATGTAAGAGTTCTAGTACTCATTTTTCTGGTCTCTTCTATTGTAATGCAATGTCTTGTACATAGTAGGCACTCAATAAATGCTTATTAAATTGAGCTTAATTGTATATCTCCTTATGCTTTTGCCTCTGAATGTAGCCATGACTAAATTCAGATGGAATCTCTAAGTCAAGTTGTCTAAACAATGATGCTTTCAAATTTATCTCACACAAAGACCTTCATGACCTAGCTCTGCTTCTCTCTCCACATTCAGCACTAAAGCCTTGTTGGACCATTTACACTTCCCCAAAGCACCATTTCTTCTTTGCCATAGTGCTCACCAAATCACATGCTAATTGTTCACATGTTACTAAACCCTGAACTCCTTGAGGGGAAGGACTCTCAATTTCAAGGACCAGAACACAGTAGTTGCCCAGTAATTATATGTTTGTTGCAAAATGAGTAAAAGCTAAGTGAAAACATTAGCTAAATTATTAAATCTAGAAGACATATGAAAATACTTTCATGCTGTATTTTGAAATACCACTGTTGCATATATTCTGTTTCTATTTGAACACAGCACTTTTTAATCAATAAAAAAAATTTTTTTCAGTACTGGATATTGAACCCAAAGTCTTTTGTGTGCTGGGCAAGTGCTCACCACCAAGCTACACCCCATTCCTAATCAGTGAAAATCTTCACTTAAATATTCAAGGAAGAAAGTAGTTTTCTATTTGACCCATTCTTTACCATAAACAAGTAATTAACACCAGTTATGTAGGTTGGGAAGACAGATTAAACGAGGCTGAGTCACTCAGGTTTCAGAGGGCATCAGAGAAGTAAGCCCTTAACTGCGTGCTGTAGGGGAGATGCTGGGAGAGTGGCCTTAGCACTCAGTGGGGTCTGACGGAAGAAGGCTGCTGGTATCACACACTTAGAAGTGAGTGGTGTTACTGAGCAAGAATCAGCCCAGCAAGGTTCAGGATGAGGAATGGGGGAAAGAAACTGGCTGTCTTGGTATAAGAGCAAAGTCCTGTGCAAAACAGAGAGGCAAACGAGGATGTGACTTGTTTGAAAAACTAGAGATCTGTTTGGACTGGGAGCCTTAACCGTTCATGAGAGAAGGGAAATGAGTTGATAAGGCCATAGTTGGGTAAGATCCAAGGGAGGGAAGCCAGTTACGAGAGCGTAAGGAGTCAGAGGGAGAAGCAGGGATGGATTTAAGAACAGTAGCACTAACCTAAGAACTTCTGGTATATTAATTCATGTAACTTTCACAATAACTATCAAATGGATATAGTTATTATTCCTACTTTGTACAGATTTTTTTTTAAACTGAGCATGGAAACATCATGTAACATGTCCCAGTTCACAAAGCTAGTAAGTGATGGAGCGGGGACTGTAGCCTAGGCAGAGTCTGTAGTCCACAGTCTTAGCACTGTACTGTGCTGCATGGAGGGCCTGAGACCAGGAGGACATGGTAACTGAGTGTGTGGGGGAGATCCACGTCGATTCCATGCAGGTGCCTCACACTCTCATTACAATGGCTATTCTACTTTAATTAGAATAGGATGTGGTATATTTCATTATACCACATTTAGATTAGTGAGCGAGGAAATTTGTTTAGTAGAGTTTTCAAAGTATATTCACTTGTATGGTTTTATTTAATCTCAGTTTTTCTGTCATATTTCGCGCAAATGAAACCTGAGTTAAGTGACTCTATTCCAGGATCATAAGGATAGTGATTGGGATGCCTAAATATTGGTCCTTTGGGGTTTTTTGGATCTAAATTCCATATTCAGCCTTGGTGAGCATATAATTTCTTTGGGAAAGAAGAGCATCTAGTTAAAATACAGGTGCAGGGCCTCCAGGGTCTGCTGACCATGGTCCCAGCTAACCCCACATATACCTGGAAAAGCTTTTGGTCTTAGGTTTGTTTCATAAGTGCACCTTGCTGTGGAGGTATGCAGTAACACTGATATGTATGGGCCAAAATGTGTCTCAACATTTTAGGAAATCAAAACTGCAAAAGACAGGCCTTGCCAGGTTTCCACTTTTTCTATACAAATGTCATTTTTGCTATGTTCACGAAATGTTTCTCTCTCAAGTTGTAGCATAGTATCATATCTTATCATGGTTGCTTATATGGGTACACATGTTTCTATGGTCTAGTTAGCCAAAGAATTTAATTCACATCTTACTGTTTTGTTCTTCAACAGATGAAATGCATGGCTTAACCTGCCAAGTGGTAAAAATGACTGGAATAGGAGAAGCAGATTTCCTGACATTTGATCCCATAGCTAAAATGGCAAAAACTGTTAAATACGACATACAAGCTGTAGCTGTCATTGTAGTTGTATTGAAACTGCTATTTTTATTGGATGACAATTTAGAATGGTAAGTGTGGAGCTGGGATCATGGCTCAGTGGTAAAAGCGCTTGCCTAGAATGGTAAGTGTACGTAGGTTATGTGGCACGTAATGCTTTCTTATGCTCATCTTAGCTTTTGTTAAGTGGTAGGGAGAACAGTGCTCATACCTAAATATTCAATGTAAGGGAATCCATATGTTACCTCAGTGGGAAAATGGAGACACTGACCGGTGCCATGTAGTAACAGATTCTCAGGTAGGGCTTCGGCTTGGCTGGTGTCAGTCGTTTGACCATTTTAGTCCTGTTCTTTAATAGCAGTGTTTCTCATTACTCCATACTTCTGAGTTTTAAAATATTGTCATAAATCCTAAAGAATCATTTCAGCACCTCATCTAGATACCTCTAGGCTTCTGGCACGGTCTTGTAAAGATTGTTTTTGAACATAGAGGAATCTTACATTGTTACCCCTCCTAAATGTCAGCAAAGAATAATAGTGTTCATAGTGTCTTCTTCCCTGCTTCAGTTCTTGCTTCTCCGTGAAGATTTGACATCAGTGTCAACTATTGTTCTGTATTTTTCTTTTAAGAAAAATTCAAAATTTAACTGTTTAAATACATGATTTCTAAGTAGATTGACTTATTGTTATCTCCAGGTCTTTGTCTGATCTTGCTGAAATACATAATGAAGAGAACAAACAAGGTACTGATAAATTATCAGTCAAATTCAAAGTGATTGTAAATGATGGATTAAAAGATGATCTAAATGTAAGGAAAACTTGAATTATACACACATGCACATATACATGTATTCAAATGCATCTTGTACCAGGTTATTTTTTCATAATTATCTAATTATATCTGTGGGCTACTAAGAATTCCAGTAACTTCTTACTGTGTTTAAAGACCAGCCTGCTCTTCCCTTCCCTTCTTTTTTTTTTTTTTTTTTTTTTTTTGGTACTGGGGATTGAACCCGGGGGCACTCCACCACTGAGCCACATCCCCAGCCCTATTTTGTATTTTATTTAGAGACACTGAGTTGCTTAGGGCCTTGCTAAGTTGCTGAGGCTGGCTTTGAACTCGCGATCCTCCTGCCTCAGCCTCCCAAGTGCTGGGATTACAGGTGAGACAACTTCCCTTCTTTAGCCAGGTGAGATCATGAACTTACCGTCAACTTTGTGACAGACCATTCTGTTTGTTCTGATGCCTCAGCCTTTGCTTCTGCTGCTCCCTCTGCCTGAGTGCTCTTTCTTCTCATCCCTCAGTGGTAGTACTCACTGTATATTCTTTCCAGAATATGTGCAAAATAAAACACTTCTTTCTGTACATGACTCATGTTGGCATCTGTGTAAATTGAAAGATTGAACTAGATGTCATCTAAAGTCCTTCATATGAGGGAAAGATTGAAAGATGGAACTGGATGTTTTCTAATGTCCTTTGTAATGCTAAAGGTGATCCTCAGACTGTAAATGTTGGATAAAGAAAGCACTCAGACCTGTCTCCCTTAGAGGCCTCAGAATTGATGCTGTCAGCAGGGCAAGAATTGTTCCCATATCTGTTCCTCCTGCTGCCCTCCATCCCCTCCCTTCTCTCATTGAGGAGGAAATTGAGGGTCAGAAAAATTGTGATCTGGGCTGGGGATATAGCTCAGTTGGCAGAGTGCTTGCCTAACAAGCACAAGGCCCTGGGTTCAATCTCCAGCACCGCAAAAAGAAAAAGAAAAGAAATATTGTGATTTACTCAAGGTCAAAGAACCTTGAGTTGTATTAATTATTACAGTTGTTTTCTATGCTTATAGTTCTTTTGGTAGTTTGTTTTCCTCTCTGGCTGTGTACCTACAAGGCCATGTTGTTTTAGGTTGAAGTGATTTTTAATTAGACATTGAAGACACTGTCTTTATTAGGGAATAGTGGAAAATAATCCCCTTTTGTCCTTGACTGTGCTCAATGCTGTTGTGCTTAATGTTGCTGCATCTTGAACACACACCAGATGTCCAGTGCAGTCCATTTTCTTCCTTCTCTCTAGTATCTCTGAATTAGGATTAGGAAGAATAAATAGTTGCTGATGAAACTGTAAGTCTGTATTCAGCTGTTGTAGAACATTGCAGACAGTTATCATCATTTGCTTTTCAATTCATGTGTTTTCTGGACATGTTGGAACAGCATCAGGCTGTGTGCTGGCTATTGAAATTGGGGGGAGGAGGATACCTGATTGTGTAGTGACAGATGAAATGTGTTCCATTCTCAAGGAGGTAGCAGTAGGAGAAACAGACACTTAAAAAGATCATTACAATGTAATCTAGGTGGGGCCACAATACAGATAGGAATTTAGATGGGGAGGAACAGACTGCTCAGAAAAGTCACATTAGATTTTGGGAACAGTGACTCCATCCATCATGTCCAAGAGCTATTAAGTAAATGTTTAGTTCCATCAATGAATGACAACCCAAGTGAACAATGTACATTATTATTATGTGATTTATTTTACTAGTAATCATGGATTTCATTTCTTTTAGATAAGCCATGGTTTAATTTTAGAAAGTGGTATCAAGTTATGAAGAAAACCGTCGATGAGAAAAAACAAAAATGGGAGGAAACAAGAGCAAAGTATGTTCTCTTCTCTTTAGATTCACCTACTTTATTTCTGTGTTGGTTACTTTATATTTGAAAGTTGAAATTTCTGTACTTTTCAGTGTTGTGACTTTTTTCCTAGAAATGTCACTGTAGCTCTGTGCATTTTAGTTAACTTCCCCCTCCCCTTTGGCAGTCCAGGAATCAACCCAAGGACCTCAGGCATGCTCCTCATGCTCTTCCACTGAACTATGCCCCATCCCATAATCTGTTCAGTTTTTGCATTACTGTTATTAACCAATCCTGCGCCCCTTTTTTTAATTTCACCAGTTTTTCATTGATATCCACAGAGTACCACATTGTCCTTAGTACTTCACTTTCTACAGTTTGTGTGAGTCTTGCTTGTGTTTCTAATACTCCTTTCTCTTCACCTTTATCAAATTTGGTCATTTCCCATCTATGCTTCTCAGTATTACAAAGATTACAAATGAAATGAAACCCTGTGATATATGTACCTGGAATATTTCCCCAAAATAATGATCTCAGTGAAAATCAAAACAAAGGGAAGCAGACAGCAAGTATATTTAATTCAGCCAGCCTCGTTGTTTGACTTCTCTTTGATCTGTCATTCAAAGGTAGGTCCAATGTGGTAGAGAGGAAAGAGCATCCCTTTAGGCATAGATGGTGCTGGGTTTGAGTGTGACTGCATGATAGACTAGTGTGATTTCACCTCCTAGCCTCAGTGCGCCAAAACTCTAAACACTATCTTAGAGAGTATGTTTCCATTTCTCTCTCACATGGTTTCATTTGTATTCTTAGAACTTTGAGTCTTTATGAGGTGTTGAAGAAAATGTCAACATCTCTGTTGTTCATGTAAATTTATAATAGTACTAATTCTATCAAGTAATTTTATGTCCTTTGAGCAGAATTTAAGTTCCTCAAATTAGTTGAAAGAAATCATAGTTTGCTCAGCTTTAGTTTCCTTATCAGTAAAATAGGACTCTTCAGTACTTTCATAGCAGGTGTGCTTCAGAAGACCACTGGTCTTTTGGGACTGGTTGAATGTGAGAGTCCCCATGAGAGGCAAACAATATTGTGCACAAAGATTCTTGATGTTCTTGATCAAATTCCTAAAAATGCAGCCATGTAGAAACTATACAGAACAGGTTACAAATGAGAAGCTGGGTTTGGTTAAAGCAGAACCAAATGTTAAAAAATTAAAATGCCAACTTCAGGTTGACCCACTTTAAGGCTAAAAATGAACTAAGTCTGGCAAGAAAAACAGTTCAGCGACAGTCATTAGTAGAAGAGCCTCCCCCTATCCAGTGGGCATGACCAGTGTAATCCTCATTACATGTCTTTGATTGGTTCATGGGAAACTGATGTAATTAAATATTGCATTATATTAAATATATTTCCACATCTTATTATCAAGAAAACTGATACAGGACATGTTTAGGAGACTTGTTAAAATTAGTGGTTATGATAATGGGGTTTTTTGAATCGGTTTTTGACTTGCTCAGTATTCACACTAGTAAACAGTAGTTGAAAACCTAAATCAGGTTACTAATCTGCTCTGATGACTTATTTGTCATAGAATGTATTGAGAAGAACCTGGAGGAAAACTGAACCGCATGTAGAAAAGCCCTGTGACCTTTTGGGTTAAGCAGAAATTTCTCATATGATATCAAAATCATGATTCATGCATGAAAAAAAATGATAAATTGGACTTCATAGGAAGAAATTGTCCTCAAATGACACTTAAGAGAATAAGAAGCCATGTACTGGTAGAAATTACATACAAATCACCTGATAAAAGATTTTTATCTATGATATAATAAGAAAACAGCTCAGTTTTTAAATAAATAGACCAAAGATGATGTGTAGATGGCGTATGAAAAGATACTTAGTATCATCAGTTAGTAGGGAAGTACAAATTAAAACCACATACAATATCCATTACAACTGATTAGAATTGACTCAAGAGGAAATGAAAACAAAAACTAAGTGTGGGATTGCAAAATGGTACAGCCATTTTGGAATTTGGCAGTTTCCCGTAAAGTTAAGCATATGCTTAATTATAATATAAAATACTTTCCATTCCTAGGTGTCTACCCTAGTGAAGTGAAAACTTAAGTTTATACAAAAATCGGTACAGGAATGTTTATAGTGGCTTCATTCATAATCACCAAAAACTGGTGGCAATCCAAATGTCCCTCAGCTGGTGACTAGATAAGCAAACTGGTATATCCATACAATGCAGCACCATTGAGCAGTGCAAAGGAACAAATCTATATTCAACAGTGTGAATGAATCTTAAATGCATTATGCTGAATGAAAGACTCAGAAGGTTACACATACCATGATTCCATTTATATTACATTCTGAACAAGGCTGAACTTATAGGAACCGAAAAACAGACTAGCTGTTGCCCAAGGTCAAGGGTGTGGAGAGGGATTGACTCTAAAGGAGCCTGGAAGATTTTTGGAGTGATGGAAGTGTTCTACATGTTAATCACAGTGGTGATTACATAACTATCACTATATGTGTTTGTTTGCTTTACTTTGATACAGGATCTCACTAAGTTGCTTAGGGCCTTGCTAAATTACTGAGGCTAGCTTTGAACTTGTGATCCTCCTGCCTCACCCCCTCCAGCCACTGGGATTGCAGGCGCACAGCAATGTGTTCTTTCATGCTTATCATCAGTACATTGAAAAGGACGAGTTTTACTATATGTGAATTATACTTTAATTTTTTTTAATGGGGACACAAATCATATACAGATGAGGGAAGCAGTGCAAACATAATCTCGCTAGAAAACCTGAAGGCCTTTGTGGCATGTTTATTTTTGTAATTTTATATAATGGGAAGAGGTGGGCAAAGTATAGCAAAGTTTTGAAGAAGCTTTGGTTTCAGAAGGGTTGTCCAGACAGTTGAGCATTGTTAACCTTTTTTTTTTTGACGGGGGGCCGGGGATGGGTAACCAGGGATTGATCTCAGGGGCACTCAATCACTGAACTACATCCCAGCCCTATTATGGTTTTTTTGTTTTTTGTTTTTTGTTTTTTGTTTTTTTAGAGACAGGGTCTCACTGAGTTGCTTAGCACCTTGCTTTTGCTGAGGCTGACTTTGAATGCAAGATCTCCTGCCTCGGCCTCCTGAGCCACTGGGATTACAAGCATGCACCACTGTACAAGCTAGCATTGTTATCTTATGTCACCTTTCTCATCCTCTGGGCATGTGACTCTAAGGAGTAATGCTTCCTTGATTCTAGTATGATTGCCACTTTTGGAAGTGTTTATTATAAACACATAAGAAGTACCTGTGTAGACTAGGCATTCATAAGGAATGTTTATGGTGGGTGTGCACATGGACTGGGAGTAGACTACTTAGTTAGGGAACTTCTTCATTACTTCAAGTTTTGTTACTCTTATCATTTAAGAAAATAAATAACAAAAAAAGGTAAAGACTCACAGACTCATTTACCATAGGGTAAATGACAAGCTATGGTTCACCAAAATTTGGTTTATAGATGATTTAGAAAGGCTATCTCCTATGTAATACTGATTACAAATCTCTGCTGCTCCCTGATATTTAGAGAAGTACATTTCTCTCTCTCTCTCTCTCTCTCTCTCTCTCTCTCTCTCTCTCTCTCTCTTTCATTGTTGTTGTTGTTGTTGTTGTTGTTGGAGGTAGGGTGGGATACTGGGAATTAAACCCAGGGGCACTTTCCATTGAGTTACATCCCAGTCCTTTTTATTTTTTACTTTGAGCAGGGTCTTGCTGAGTTGCTGAGGCTGGCCTTAAACTTTCACTACTCATGCCTCAGCCTCCCAAGTAGCTGAGGTTAGAGGCATGAGCTACTGCGTCCGACCTAGAGAAATTTTATTTCTGTTCTTAACATTTTAAATCACTGTGGGAATTCAAACTAAATATTTTACCTCTCTCTTTTATATACAGTCATGATTATACTGATTCGCTTAAGTATTTCTCAAATCTTTGAAAAATCTCAATTTTTTAATTGATTAAAGCAATCATTTGCTATCATAGTATTATTAAGGTGCCTAATTTTATGTATATTTTTTCCCTCACTAAAAAGGAATGGTAAAAATTACTAATTGTAAGATATTGCAGGTAGATAAATACAAATATTTGTATTTCTGACTTCTTATTCTTTATCATCTTTTCTAGAAAGTCCACAGATAAGAAAGTGCCTGCTAGACAGGCTGTTAAGAAATATCTAGCTGCATGTAGTAGCACAAACCAATAATCCCAGTAACTTGGGAGGCTGAGGCAGAAGGATTACAAATTCAAGGCTAGTCTCAGCAACTTAGTAGGACCATATCTCAAAAAATAAAAAAGGTTGGGATGTGGCTCAGTGTTAGAACACCACTAGGTTCAAGCACAGTACCACAGTGAAAGGAAGGAAGGAATATCTAGACAATAATAGGGTTTAAATACCCTGTACATGTATTATCTTAATTACTCCTCACAACACTTCTATAAAAACAGGAAACAAATAAGAGATGCTAAATTGTTCATTTAACAACAGATATTTAAGTGAGTTCCTACTATATTCTAGACCATTCCAACACTTAGGGACATAAAGAAGACTGAGGTAGTTTGTGCCTTTGAGAATCTCCATCGTTTGTCACTTAGGGTCCCTAGACCTTTCACTAGAAAGTGGCAGAGCCAGGTCCTCTGATCCAATATTCTTTTCATTGCCACAGGTTTTAAAAGTCCTCTATTTCAGGGAACTCAGAATGAAAATGAGATTAAAAATGAACATCATCTTTGTTCCAGAGCAGCAGAATCTGCTTGGCAAAGTTTAGCAGTGGTCACTAGAACCAGAATAGAATGTATCACTTCCCTTTGGCCCAAGTCTAGGCTGGTCACTGATAATCTAGTAGGAATGCCAGATGACTCTTGGTCTTTGCCCTGGAGGAGATACTGCAGGCCAGGTCAATCCAAATCCCTATTTTACAGTGAACCTCCCTGACTTGCCTTCCCTGGCAAGAATAGGTTGAGTCAGTGCAGGGAACACTAGTAGGTCTTTACCACCCTTGTTTTCACCAGGAACAGGATACACTTCCAGAGAGACTGGCACTTATTGTCTACTTTATGAGTATCAGAATCGGAAGTACCACTGACTTTGTCCTCAGCAAAGGGCAGTTAAGGCAAAAGCAGGAAGGAACAGTTGTTTCTTAGATGGCTTCACTTTATCAAAATTTTATAGTGAGGGAAACTTTTTTTGGGGGGCGATGTACTAGGGATTGACTTCAGGGGCACTCAACCACTGAGCCTCATCCCCAGTCCTATTTTGTATTTTATTTGCAGACACGGTCTCACTGAGTTTCTTAGTGCCTCACTTTTGCTGAGGCTGTCTTTGAACTTGAGATCCTCCTGCCTCAGCCTCCTGTGCTGCTGGGATTATGGGCACGCGCTACCATGCCCAGTCCCACTGTTTTGTTTTGTGTAATTTATAGCTTCTTCAGGATGTTGCAGCATCTGGGGGGAGCACACCATTCTATTGGCCTGCTCTTACTTAGTGTCTCCTTCTGGGGTGTAAGTTCTATAGACAGAGTAGACAGGTGCCAGTCGGCCATTCCAAGCCAGAGCTATTAAACTGAATATCAGAAATTCCAGATACTGCTTGGAGAAACTGTCCTGAATTGTGCTGAGCTGCATTTTTTTTCTACCTTGCACAGGTACATGTGGAAAAGTGAAAAACCACTCTACCACTCATACATTGATAAGCCAGTAGTATATAAAAGAAGAGGTGAGTTGAATTATTTCTTACTCATGCAGAGTAGCTAACAATGTAGTTGTAGAATAGCTCGATATCTTGACTTGACAAGATAAATAAATTTCTTATTTGTTTGAAATGTTCTAATGCACATGTACATCCAGAAGAGTATCATCCTCTGCAAGGAGACTCTGTAGGAATCTATTTCAGGAATGTGTCATTATTCAAAACAGAGCTTAAGTTCCCATCAGAATCTAAAATTCTTTATTTTTACGACTTCTAGAACTCTTTCCAGAGAATTTCCCTAGATTGTCTTGTGTATTCTTTTTAAAATTGTGATAAAATACACATAAAATTCACCATTTTTAAATAGCTCCTGTATGCCCCCATCTAGTTTCAATTTTAAGTTACTGTCATACATTACCATGACATGTTTGTTTGTCAAAACTGAGGAACCAACACTGATACATTGCTATCAAGGGAACTCCAGACTTTGTGATTTAATGTTAGTTTTTGTTTTATTCCTTTGCTTTTTTTCTTCCATTTCCAGAAATGGTGGTGAATCTACAAAAGCAGTTTAGTGCACTGGTTGATTCAACACCAACTGTTGAAAAAAAAAGCCCTTCAAGTTTTCAGTTCAACTGGACTAAAGAAGATGCTGATAAAACTTGTTTCCATGGACATAGCCTCCAGGGAATCCTGATAAAGAAAGGCCAGTCACTGATAACCAAGAATTCATTATACTGGCTTAGTACCCAGAAATTCTGCAAAAGGTATGTGATGCTTTTAGAACTCAAAAGACAGAAGGCATGATGAAATCTCCAGTTTGGCCCTGAAGGTATAGTCTTTCTGATTTGGGGCG
>JAJEJO010000229.1:193554-214136 GCA_020662805.1 Glaucomys volans
GGTCACATATGTAAAAGAGCCAGAAGGTGCTGGTAATCAAACTAAGGGCCTTGAACATGCTAAGTAGCCGCACATTCTACCACTGAATAACACTCCGAGCCCCAGAAGATGGTAAGCTTATAGTCAAGAAAATCAGAATAATACATTGAGTCTTATGTAAGAATGTTAGGAAAGGGGTAAAAAATCAGGAAACCTGGTATCTCACAATTAACACAAACTGTTCCCACTAGCTAAATTAACCTGCAGTGAGGCTGCTAAGCCAGCATCAGTGCGAATGAGAGAACCCACTATATTTCTAAATACTTGTTACTCTTTTTTCTGAATGACACATATCATTCCCCTTTACCTCTTGGTGCTTCCTTAAGTATGTTCTAAGAATAAAGATATTCTGCTAGGCTGTTCTGATAGGTCTGTGCATTTCAAAGGGTGCATGGACGGATGTGTGGATGTTCTTACAGTTCGTTCCATATGGACCATAGTGAGCTAACAAGAGACCTTGACATAATTAGAGATGAAACAGTTGAAGTTTTCTTCTCTGCCTGAACTGTAACTTCTGTAACTATAGACAAAATTTCAGTAATACCATGACTTTATGCACCAGAGCCATCTACCCACTTTGCCTAGTTTACGCCACAGTTTAGAGGCACAGGACAAGCAAAAAAGGCTTCATCCAAGCAATCAAAATGTCACGGAACCACATCCAAAATTCAGGTGCTTCTCTGAGAGCTTGCCCAATGCCTCCAAGTGTGTTTCTGTCCAGCTGAACTGTCTGATTTCCAGAAGCCTAATCATCTGAAGAAAAAAAATAGAGGGATTTAAGGGGTGCTCTGTTCATAAATCACAACAAACATAAATGACAAACAGTAGGGGGGCCAGCATCAAATCCAAAGCAGACAAAAGCACTCAAATTACAGTGGTTTGAACTCCATTCATGACATATAACTCATACCTCCATGCCTGATGGTATCTATTTTAACACAGAGGTGGTCCCAAAATGCTGTGTGTGCTTGCTTTGGATGTTTTTTGTAGCAATATTTGCCATATTTTCTAATTTGTATAATAAAGCAGACAGCTTGTAATATAAGTATAAAGGCTTTAAAAAATATATACTATGCTAATATGCTTAGTTCAAGATAAGTAAGCTGGGCATGGTGGCACACGCCTGTAATCCCAGTGACTCGGGAAGCTGAAGTAGGAAGATCACATGTTCAAGGCCAGCCTCAGCAATTTAGTGAGGCCCTAAGCAAATTAGTGAGACCCTCTCTCAAAATTTAAAAAAAAAAAAAATTTAAAAAGTATTGGGAATGTAGCTCAGTGGTCAAGTGTCCCGGGGTTCAATCCCCAGTACCAAAAAAAAAAAAAAAAAAGTCAATATATAACTCAGTTTTTAAAGATTTTCATCCAGATGGTTTAAGTGAAGTCTTTGATCAAAACTTAAGAAAGCAGATCTTCAGCTATGCAGATAATTTTTTAGACAGGACTCATTTCTGAGGGTTCAGAAGAGACCCACTTTTACTATAAAATAATGGTGAGAACACTGGTGTTTGGGGAGCTGGGCAGAGCAAGACCCCGGAAGCACAACAGAGGAGAGAGTGGTCTGTCCTTGCCAAGGCAGAGCTAATAATCTGTGGATCAGCACCCTCCTGGAGGTGTTTTATGGGTACCTCAAAAATTTGATTCAAATATTTAACTGTTCTTTTAAAACTGTAGTAAAAAACAATACTCAAATTTGAACATGTTGGAGACCACCAAAACATTCATTTGTGCTACCCAGTTTACTTTTTGTGTACAAAATTCAGAGACTATTCCTTTCCCCTACATTTGAACTTCCCCTCTCTCCCTGGTACTGTTTAAAATTTAGACCTCTTTTATTGGGCATAAAATTGTTTATATAAAACATATTTTGGGCTGGGCACAGGAATGCATGCCTATAATCCCAGAAATGCAGGAGGTTGAGGCAGGAAGATCCCAAGTTCAAGGCCAACCTAGGCTATGTAGCACGACCTGTCTCAAAATAAAATGAAAAGGGCTGGGGATCTAGCTTAGTAGTAGAGGACCTCTGGGCCAATCTAAAGCACCACACACACACACAAACACACACACAGAGGGAAAAAAAATCATATTCTTGCACCATCCATTTACTACACACATGCTAAGTGTCAAGCAGAGCTCACAGGATGTCACCTGGTCTACTCACTGCAGAATGAATGGCAAATTATAATGTGGTATATTTTGTTTTATATCCTATAACTTTGGGGTAGTGTTTTAGTCAGGTTCTTTGCTACTGTGACTACAGGACTCCACCAGAACAATTTAGAGGAGGAAAGGTTTATTTCAGAGCTCATGGTTTCAGAGATCTCAATCCATAGACAGCAGGCTCCATTCCTAGGGGCTAAAGGTGAAGTAGGACATCATGACCGAAGAGTGTGGCAGAGGGAAGCAGCTCACATCATGATCAGGAAGCAAAGAGGGATTCCACCTGCCAGATACAAATATATGCCCCAAAACCACACCCCAATTCTCACCTCCTTCAGCCACACCTTGTCACTTCAGTTACTACTTGGTTAATCTCATCACTGATGGAGTTAAGGCTTTCACAACCCAGTCATTTCTCCTCTGAACCTTCTTACATTATCTCACAGGGTAGCTTTTGGGGCACACCTCACATCTAATCCATAACAGGTAGTTTTCTGAGTTTTTGATAAAGCATGTAACCATTTTAAGTTATCAGTCATTTAACTTGGAAATAACAAGTTCTTAGTGTATCAGAACAAGTTCCTACTGTATCAGAGACGTTTGATACCTTTTCTTCTCTTTCTGGTATAGAAATAGAGCTTTCCTTGTGGTCCCTAAGATAGCTTTTGTGTGTGTATGATAACTTTTGTCAGAAAAATCTCAATATAAGTGGAAAAAAAACAGGGCTGGGGATGTGTCTCAGTGGTAGAGTGCCAGCCTAGGATGCTCCAGGCCCCAGTACTCCTCCCCACAGAAAAGAGGAAAGCAAGAAATTGCTGTGTTTGGGAGAATTACTACATGGTTTATTTTTGATCTTCATTAAACCAAGCAGTGAACAGATGATGCAACTTTTAAATTCCCTACTAGTGAAC
Source organism: Glaucomys volans (assembly GCA_020662805.1). NCBI lineage: Eukaryota > Metazoa > Chordata > Mammalia > Rodentia > Sciuridae > Glaucomys > Glaucomys volans. Next base: position 196,662 of record JAJEJO010000229.1, read on the forward strand.
ATGGTAGATTGTTGGCTTTATTCTTTATTATTAAGGTAACCTTAAAATTTTAAGTGGAAACAAAGTGTTTAAAGGCACATGTAAGGCAAGTGAATGTTTTTGAGCTCTTAGTGCATGCCAAGCACTAGGTTAAGTGCTAATATGTATTCTTACTTAATCCTTTTATCAACCCCCAGAGGTGCAAATACTGTTGTTTTTTTGTTTTGTTTTAGGTTTTTTTCCTATTTTACTAAGAGCAGCTGTCTACAGCCACAGATAAGGATGGCACAACTTCCTGATGCAAACATAAGCATTCAGCAGTATAGGGCCACACACACATTATGCAAATTTACACATTATGCAAATCAATATCTCAAAGTTCATAACCTCCATAATGTTATTTGCTAACTTGCTTTTTAAACTTTATTAAGGCCAGTTTGAGCATATTCAAAAATAGAGAGACAAGTATATGAACCCCCTATGCCCAGCTTCAGAACTTGTGAGCATGGCTAGACTGCTTCACAAACCCAGCTCACTCCTTCATCCCTCTGACCCCACATTATTTGGAACCAGATCATAAACATCATAACAGTTGTAAAATGTCTGATACTATTAATCAGATGTCTGATACTATTAATCAGACATTAAAATTAATAGTAATTTTTAATGTATTATCAAACATGCTGTCAGTGTTTACATTTTTAGTTAACAATTTTTGTGATGAGTTTCACTCAGAATCCAAGTAAAGCCCATCTGTTGCAAGTGGTTGACATGTCCCTTCAGTGTTTTAGTTCCTAAAGTTCCTCTCTCATCCCACCCCCCGTCCCAGCCCCTTACAATGTACTTATTGAGTAATCCCAGTCAGGTGTCCTGTACAACTTCCCATAGTCTGGACTTTGCTGATTACAGGCCATATGTTACCATTTAACATGTTCTTCTGTACCCTGAATTGCTTATACATTGATGCAATTAACAATTGGTATGTTAGTATTAATTAGAGATTTGGTGGTAGTTGGGTGGTAGAATTAGAGATTTGATCAGATTCAGTTGTACTGTTTTAAAATATGTGAAATTACATAATAAATTCTTCTGTCTACATTCCATACAGTATTGTGCTCAACATTATAGGTCTGGTGTCTTATCTTGGATGGGAGTTGGAGATTGTTTGGTTTTTTTTTGTTTTCAAAAAATGTGCTCAAAGCCAGGCAGAAGTAGCACACACCTGTGATCCCAGCTTGGGAGGCTGAGGCAGGAGGATCACAAGTTTGAGACCAGCCTGGGCAACTTAGCAAAAACCTGTCTCAGATGTTTTTTTGTTTTGTTTTGTTTTTTTAAAGTGGGGGTTGTTACTGGGGATGTAGCTCATTGGTAAAGCATTTGCCTAGCTTGTGTGAGGCTCTGGAGTCAATCCCCAGCACCATACACACAAAAAATATTGATTCTCTCCATGTCATCGCTTTCTTTGACCATGTTAAGAAGAGGGACAGGGGCCAATGTGGAATGGAAATAACTCCGGGTGGGGACTTACAAGGTTTGGTTCCTCATACACCTGTGTCCCTTGCATAGTGATTGCAGACAATGTAAAAATGCTTTTTTATATAATTAAGAAGTTTTGGGCTGGGGATATAGCTCAGTTGGTAGAGTGCTTGCCTCGGAAGCACAAGGCCCTCGGTTCAAATCCCCAGCACCGCAAAAAAAAAAAGAAGTTTTACCAGATTGACCTGAGTTTCCTTCTAGACCACAGGACTATTTTAAGGATAGCTGTGTATCCTTGGTAAATTACTTTTTCTTCCCCTTCTAGCTACTGCAAACATGTGACAACCTATGAAGAATCAAATTTTTCTCTGAGTTATCAGTTTATACTCAATCTCTTCTCCTTCCTGCTAAGAATAAAGACTTCTCTTCTCCATGAAGAAGTGAGCTTAATTGAAAAGAAACTTTTTAAAAAAAAATATAGTGAAACAAAACAGAAATCTTCAAGATCCAAGAAAGTAAGAAGACGTTGAGAAAAATGAAATGGAAACTTTCTTGGAAAAATATTTCTAACATTTCTAACAGTAATGTTAAATGATAATATAACATTCTAGGAAATTGTGAAAAATACTATTTTACTGAGTGTGCGCACACACATCAAACATATATAAAAATATATGTGTTGTAAACAGGTGAAGGGCACTTGCCCAGTATGCACAAGACCCTGGTTTTTTGAGAAATTGAAAACAATAAATTATATAAATGATATCCAGAAATTTGTATTTGTTATATTTTAAAACTAAATATACTTTTAAAATTAGATTACTTCCTTACTCCTAATAACCACAACATAAATCCCAGTTGGATCAGAGAGCTAAACATTCCAATCTTTCACATACACATATGTAAATGTTTTATAAGGAAACAAGTGTGAATGCTTCAGTGATCTTGGAATTATGAAAGATCTTTTAAGCATGTCTCAGACCCAGAACCAAAAGGAAGGAAAAGATTGACACATGACAAGACAAATGACAAACTGGGAAAATATATTTGCAGCATATGGTGGCAAAGAATTCATGTATCAAAAATTCTTGGAAAGAAATAGGAAAAAGACAAACTGAGCGAGGGATGTGAAAAGATGGTTTCTGAGAAAAAGAAATACAAAGGCAAATCCAAAAATCAGGTACTCAGTCTCACTCATTCAAAGAAATACAAACCAAAATAAAGGATAGTACCCACATATTGGGTTGGTTAAAATTGTTAAGTATTATATCTGATGAGGACTTTGGAAGACGAGTCATTCTTGCTCAAAGCTCACTTATTTGTGCAACAAATCCTTGCCAATTGACTGACGTCTACATTCTAGTGACATCTAGACACTGGAGATGCGGCACTGAATAAGATCACTGCTTGAGGATCATAGGTTCTAATTAGGAGGGAGCAGGTAGGGACAACTACATATGAATGAAATATAGGAACAGAAAACAAGGTAAGTGATAAGGTGGGCCATTTTATAAAGGGTCATTGAGGAGGGTTTGTCTAGGGAGGTGACATTTGAGCAGAGGCCAGCTTGAGAGAAGTACAGTAGAGGGAGCAAGCCCTGTAGCTGTTCAGGGGAAATCATTCCAGGCAGAGGGAAAAAGGACAAAGGCTCTGTGGTCAGAGCATGCTGGATGGATTCTACCCACTTGTTCAGAGTGGCCCAAGTGTGGTAGTTGATGGGGGGAGAGAGACCAGATGAGCTGGATGAGGTTCCATTGATTCAGGTGATGGTGTGCATTTGGGTTTCATGCTAAGTGGCATCATGGGATGCCACTGGAAATTTTTTTAAGCAAAAGGTTGAGGAAGCACATGCCTGTAATCCCAGAGACTTGGGAGACAGAGGCAAAAGCAAGTTCATCGCCAGCCCAGGCAATTTAGCAAGATCCTGTGACCCTGTCTCAAAAAAATAGAAAGGACTGGGGATATGGCTCAGTGGTAACACACTTGAGTTCAATCCCCAGTACAAAGGAAAAAAAATGTTGATGTCCTTTTTAAAAATGCTCTTCCTGCATAGTTTTCTTGAAATCAAGAAGAGTCAATTAATAAGGTCAATTAGATTGATTGAATTTCAAATGTTAAACCAACCTTGCGTCCCCAGGATAAACATCACTTGGTCCTGATCTATTATCCATTTTACACATTGTTAAATTTGATTTGCTAACGTTTTGTTAAATATTTTTGCATCTACGGTCATAAGTCACGTTCTGTAGCTTTATTGTGATTATCAGTTTTTTGTATCAAGACAACGCTGCCATCCCAGAATGAGGTGTCAAACCTTCCCTTCTGTTTTTATTTTTTAGAAGCATTTGTGTAGGGTTCCTTTTATTCCTCAACTATTTAGTAGTGAAGTTCATCTGGGGCTGAATTGGGAAGGCTTTGTTTTGAGGAAAGTTTTTGTAAACCCGTGTCTTTAATAGAGGGCTATTTAGGTTATTCCTTCTTGAGAAAGTTTCTCTCTTCAGTGCCTTATGAAAATGAAGTCACGGCGGGCGCGGTGGCGGACACCTGTAATCCCAGCACTGAGGCAGGAGGCTGAGGCAGGAGGATCGCGAGTTCAAAGCCAGCCTCAGCAACTTAGCGAGGCCCTAAGCAACTCAGTCCCTGTCTCTAAATAAAATACAAAATAGGGCTGGGGATGTGGCTCAGTGGCCCAGTGCCCCTGGTTTCAATCCCCAGTACCCAAAAAAAAGAAAGAAAGAAAATGAAGTTGGGGTGCTGGGGTTGTAGCTCAGTGGTAGAGTGCTTGCCTGGCATGTGTGAGGCCCTGGGCTTGTTCCTCAGCACCACATGTAAATAAATAAATACAATAAAAAGAGCCATTGACAACTAAAAAGATACATATTAAAAAAAAAAAAAAAGTCAGACCACACGCTGGGGAAAAATATTTGCAAAGCATTAAACAAAGGAATACTTAAAGAATCTCACAACTCGGTAAGAAAGCAAACCCAATTAAAAATGGGCAAAGGAGGCCAGGCGCAGTAGCACACAGTAAGCAGTAGTAGCCTATGATAAGCAGCTCGGGAGGCTGAGACAGGAAGATTGCAAGTTCAAAGCTAGCCTCAGCAACACAGCAAGACCCTAAACAACAAGACTGTCAAAAAATAAAAAGGGCTGGAAATGTGGCTCAGTGGTTAAGCACCCTGGATTCAATCCCCTGGACCAAAAAAGCAAAAGATTTGAACAAAGATACACAAATAAGCCCATGAAAGGTGCTAAGCATTACAAGTTACTGGAAAAATGCTAATGAACACCAGCATGGGTTACCACTGCACTCTGACGAAATGAGGACAGTTTCCAAAGACTGACCGGAGTTAAGTTGGCAAGAATTTAAATCTACATTGTGAAAAAAAAAAAAGATATATTCCCTGCTGTATCATTATATCAAAATGGGTCTACTGTCGGGCTTGTGGATATGACTTAGTTGGTAGAGTGCTTGCATTGCAAGCATATAGGCCCTGGGTTCAAATCCCCAGCACCGCAAAAAAAAAAAAAAAAAAGTTCTACAAAATGGGTCTACTGTCATGTATAATTGAAAAGAACCAATAAAAAACAAATTGGAGAAACTGATGCTCCCACAGACTGGTGGCAATGTGAAGTGGCACAACCACTTTAGAAACAGTTTGGTGGTCTGGGGAAGTGGCTCAGTGATAGAGCACTTGCCTAGAATGTACAGGTGTTGAGTTTGTCACCAGCACCACCAAAAAATAAGAAAAGAGCTTGATGGTTTCTTGAAAATACAAATTTTACCTGCCATATGATGCAGCAACTAGTTACCAATTCAAGTAAGTAATCATGTCCCCTCACAGAGACTTGTACACAGATATTCATAGCAGCTTTATTTATAATAACCAAAAAAGAATAACTCACATGACCATCAATAGGTGAAAAAATATGTCATATAATAAAATACTACTTAATTATAAAAAGAAAACTATTGTAAGCAACAGTGCTTCTACTCAGGAGTAGGATTTGGGGGAATCAAGGAAAAATCTCTCATAACTGAAAAAGTTCTAAAGATGTGAACTGAAAAATCTTTTTTGAATACGAATGTTATGGAATCAATATCGTTACTTGAGATGCTGTGGCTCTTCAGTTTAAAAACAAATTGAAGTTGCAAATGAGGTCTATGGGCTTAAAAATATTGAAACAGCTTGAAGCTGTGAAGAGTTTTGGGCCACCCACAAATATGCAATAAGAGTAACAAGGGCAGAGAGGAAGTGAAAAGCAAGGCTCACAAGGATTTCAAGTCTTACATTTAACATTTAAGCCTTAATTTGCTCTGAGGGAGTCAGTGTTCTCACATTTAAAAACAGAATTTAACGTCGGAAAAGTGCATTTGTCTACTACAAAAAGGGAAGAGGGAATTCTGGTACTTCAGCAGATGTACGTGGTCCCAGGCTCAAGGCAGCCTTCTCTGCAGCTCTGTGGCCATGAGCCATCCTCCTGTAGCAGATGAGGCACTAAGGGTCAGTGACATTAAGTAGTCTGTTCAAGAGCTCACACAGGGCTGAGCTCACAGGTCTGAGATTTCAGATTCCTAATTAAGTGTCTTAAAAGTTATCACCTGTAGACTTCCTATTGCTCTAGCAGTTTGCCAGACTCCCTTTCGTTTGCATCCTTAGGATAGAGGAAGGTTTGTGGATATTGTAACTTGTTTCAATAAAAAGTTCATAACTGTTTATTACAGTGATCTCAGAAGTGTGACCTCTGGATCATCAGCAGCAGCAGCATTGCCTGGGAATTCGTTAGAAATGCAAATTCTCAGGCACCACTCCTGACCTCCCATGCAGAAACTCAGACATACAGCTTACAAGGAGAGGAGCAGTATTCTCAAACTATCGGGAAGAACTTTTGGAGAACTTCTTACCGTGGCTGCAGTAAAAGTTCTGTGCCTTATTATAACAGCAAATAGTGAAGGGTATTTTTATCTTGAGTATGTTGGAGGTAACCTTTCTTTTTTTTTTACCTTAAAATACCTCTGTGTTCTTGAAAGCTGAATAAATTCACACAGTACATTCGAGAAGCTCTTAGTGTATGTTCCCTTGTTTTGCGCCCTTGTGAAGTATTTAAGCATGGAGTGATTTTAGTGCCAGACTTACCCGATAATACACTATGACCTGAGAAGAGCTTACAAAAGAGTGCTTTTATTGACTTTATAAATTAAGCACCTGGTGTTTTAGCTCACTTGGCCTTTTGCCCTTCTGGAACAATAATTTCCTTCTGGAACAATTAGTACATGTTTTATGGATATTTGTGTTCAACTGGGTAACTCACAGATTCTCTCAAAGGAATTTTTAAGTCGGAATACCACTTTAATTTTGTCCCCATTGGCCACATTAGTTACATTAAGTGATCAAGTTAAACATTACCTAAAAGGAAAAGGTGATTTCTGCATTTAAAAACTCTCAGAACTGTGCACACTTCAGTATCTTATTTTAAATAACAAAAGAAATTTTTCAAAAAATGTAGTATGTGAACATTAAGGAGGCTAGAAATGCAGAGAAGCCAAAAATAAGATAATAAAAAGGTCCCCATTCCATCACCCACTGATTATCACTATTAAACTCCTTTTTAAAAAAAACTTTATTGGTGCATTGTAATGATACATAATGATGGCATTCATTGGGATATATTCATACCCGCACATAGCATAATTTTATCTCTTTCATCCCCCCTTAATTTCCTTTTCCTTTCTCCCTCCTTCCCCCGTTCCTCATCCTCAATTCTACTGGTCTCCCTTCTATAAGAAAAGGTGCTAAACCTTTTCAGGGAAATCAGTAGCATGACTAATTAAGCTATCATTGTCAATCATCTTGGGACAAGAATGAACAGTTTCACATGAATTTTGTATTTTTTTGCATTGTTTGATTATTTTGTATGTTTTAAAAATTGAAAGAAAAATACCCTGAGGTTAAAAGTAGGAAGATATTTTTCTTATCTCTTTTTAGAAATTCACACCACAAGAAAAATCTTCCTGTTTCAGGTCCCAGGAAGTTACTCTGCTGGGGCTCTGGGACCTACAGAGGGGATCCCAAGCCTCCTCTCCCTCCCAGCTCAACCAAGCCAACTCCTGTCTACTCCAAATTTGGAGTGTTGTGTGAGTTTTGATTTGTTCTAACTGCTCCTTACTTTATCCAGTGTTTCTCAGTGCAGCCCAGGAACCTGCAGCAGTCACAGGCAGTGCTGGTCTGGAATGCCCCGGGGTCCCTCCCCTGCCACTCGCCTCAGCCTGAGGGGCAGTGCGGGTGGGATGGCCCAAGCACCTGCTCCTTATCATCCTGCCCTCCCGCTGGCCACAGGCCGCCTCCAGGCGTAGGCGTCCCTGCCCGCTTGGCCGCTTCCTCCCCTGCGGCTCACTGGAACCTCAGACCTCAGGGTCCCGGCTCCTTCCTCAGTGTTCCATTCTTTCAATTCCTCAGGGCCCGCAGTACATCCTATTTTGACATTTAGTACAGCCTGCTTTTTGCCTAATTCTACAGCCTTTCAGGGGCCATTTCTCAGAACTCCATAGAGAATCCTGTACCAAATAGATATTTAGTGTGTTTTCTAATATAATGTTAATAAAAAGAGAAAATTGGCAAAGCACTTCCTACTTTCTTATCAGTTACTGCAGTGCAATTTTCACTATTTAATGAACAGACTTAATTGCCATCCAAACGTGGGTTTTGAATCAAAGTGAAGTACTTTTAAGACAGAAGGGGAAACTGCATAACTTTGGCCCAAACTATTCCTGTGGCCCATCCAATAGCTGTTTCTTGCTTAGAGTGCCAGACTGGCCTGACACTTCCTCCTTAGACTCTTCATCCTCTTTGCACTCCTATGATGTGGCCACTGTATCATTTTACAGGTGAGGACACTGGGACACCCATAAGTTCAATGACTTGACCGGGGTCACAGGAAACTACCAAGGTAGACAAATCTCAGGCAACGTGGTGGCCAGTCTGCTGGCCTCTGATTCACAGTGCTCCCGCCCAGAGACTTCAGTCCTCCGTGATGTCTGGAATGGTGGGGTCCCCGGGCTGGTCTGGGAACACACTGGCGTTTATGACTGGAGCACCTCCTCATCAACCCCCAACACACGCCTCCACCCCAAACCTGTTCTTCCTCTGCGTTCCCTGCCTCTCCATTATGGCACCACTCTCCTAATGGCTCCAGCTATAAATCTCCAGCCCCTCCCTGCCCGTCACCCCAACTTCTCATCAGCTCAGATCTGACACAGGCCCAGCGCCTCCCGTTGAGAGTCACTGTGGCTCAGACCCTCTCACCTCTCTCCTGGGGGATTGCAAAACCTCTTTCCTCTCCAGGCATTTGTCATTCCTCAGCCAGTTATTTTCCAAAAATAGATTTAATAACACTGAGTTCAAAATCCTCAGGTGGCTCCTCATTGTCTACAGGCCTGATGGCTTGGCCTGGGAGGTCATCGGATTATGGCTCCGACACCACTTTTCCTGTCTCCTTCCCTGCAAGCTCCCTCAGTCTCAGGCAAGCCAAGGCACCTCATGCCCCGGGGCCCTTCCCCGGGCCAGATTCGCTATTAGGAATGGCCGCCTCCTTATTCTCCTTCAGGACCCTGCTCAGATGCCATCCCCTCCATTTCTGCTGTCCCCCTCGGCTCCTGCAGGCAGAGGTCCCCATTTCCAGAGCAGCCTGAGAGCAGTGCTGGGAGCCAGCTGTGGACACAGGCTGAGCCACAGAGTGGCAGGTGCAGCTGGAGGCCCTCCACAGCCCAGAAGGCCTGAAGACTGTGAGATTTCAAGTTGAGAAAAGGGAAAAACGGTTCCTACAGATAATGTAAAGCAACACACCAAAGAAGCCTCACTAGGACATTTTCCACATAGAATTTATAAAAATGGAATTCATATGGTTAATTTCCATTTACTCCCATAGCTCCTCAGAAACTTTGCAGGATTGCTCCTCAGACGTCTACAGCCACCTGTAAACTGCCTGAGCCTTCAGCAGAATGTGTGCACTCTGCCTGGCCCTCCATCGACTTCCTGTCTGAGTTGGCGCCTCCCCTCTGCTGACCCCACTATAGCCCCAGATCAGAGTAAGCTGGAGTTCCGAGAGGCTTTGAGGACTTTTTATTAAAAGAATGAAGGAGAGCCGGGCGTGGTGGCGCACGCCTGTAATCCAAGCGACTTGGGAGGCTGAGTCAGGAGGATTATGAGTTCAAAGTCAGCCTCAGCAACTTGGCGAGGCCCTAAGCAACTCAGTGAGACCCTGTCTCTAAATAAAATACAAAATAGGGCTGGGGGTGTGGCTCAGTGGCTGAGTGTCCCTGAGTTCAATCCCTGGTTCCAAAAAAAAAAAAAAAAAAGAATGAAGGGGTCTCTAAGTAAGTACTGCTCGCCAAGCCCCCCAGTTCCACAGGAGTGCAGCCAGAACTGTAGGCGGCTCGCTCCACACCAAGCACAGCGCCGCCTGCTCACAGAGCATCCCGAGGCTCGGGAACTGCTCCCGCTTCTTCCTTGCTTGATGTTTATCACAAAATTCTCTGGATTTTTCCCTTCTCCTTTTTTTCAACCCCTAGTTCTTTTTTCTAAGAGTCACCAACAGGAATAACTCAAAATTCCAGATATTGTTAGTCTCATGTTTGAGAAAAGACAGACCCAAAGTGAGTACAAAGATACTAAAATTTTTAAAAAGGAAATTGTCATTGGGGGAGATTGACTGTAAAATCCAGGTTAAGGAAATGTCAACTTCGGGCAAGTGACTTAATCCCTCTTTGCTTGTTTCCTGCCTTTCAATTGAGATAATCTCTCTCTCTTTCCAAAAGATGTGGAGGTATTCCAACCATTTTAAATGTAACAAAAATGTCTGACCCTTCTTCAAAGAATAAAACACACCAGTGTGATCCAGCCAGCCTCCCCGTGGCCTCTTGACTCCCGTCCGTGGTGTTTTCTTGAAGGGGCAGTGAACCTAATGGCTACGCCCGATTCACTGTTAGTCACAGGCAAGGGAGGTTCACTGGAGGTTAAGACCAGTGCTCCTAAGCCTGGGGCTTTATGGCAGCTGTGTTGCAACTGCTAAGCCTCTGCTGGAAGGATCGATCTACCGTGAAGCCATAGGAAAAGAATGTGAGGTATCCAGGTTCTGGTCGCCAGCAGATGGGTGACGCCTAACTCCACGGCTCTGCCTCCATCCGCAAACAGAGAGCTGCTGGCTTCTTGGTGATCAAGTATGGATCAAGTCCCAGGTCCTTGACTAGACTCAGGTGAGACTATAGTCACCCTGGCAGTGGTAGGCAGGCATGGTGGGAAGGGACACAGCCTTCATAGGCACACTCATGACAGTGTCACCAAAGACGTTTGAAAGCAGCGTGTACGGTTAGAAAACAATGGAGAGATGAACCTGAGAGTCGGTGTGCTCTCTAAGCTCGAGAATCTACTTAGAGAACGCCTCAATGCCATCTCCCAAGCCAGACATCACCAGGAAGCGCTGGCACAGCCCTGCATGTTTAATGTGTCCAGGTGGGTTACAGCGAACCCAGGATGAACCAGGATCCCCAGCAGGAATACTCTCCTGTTCGCAGTCCTGCCACTAGAAAGGGAGAACATGGGGTTTGGAAACAAGTTGAGGAGGTTCAAGTCCCAGCCTTACTTGCGAAGAGACTTTGCATACACCCCGTGGCCTCTCTGCACCTTGTTTCCCCACTACAAGGGGAGTGTAATCCTGTCTACCTTGAAGTGTTCTTTTCAGACTCCTGTGAGCCTGGGTATGTGATCCTGTCGAGCACTGAATACTATTGGAAGGTCAATGTCACTACCATCCTGAGAAATGATCCTTGGTTCTCTACAATATGTGCTCTGGGCTAGATGATGAGGATTTTTTTTTTAAATGTGCGATAATTTTTTTGTCCTTATGCTAGAGTAAAGAAAATGGGGAAGTGGAAAAGTTTAGTATTTACTGAGTCTTTATTATGTGCCTGGCTTGTTTGGGACACTTTTCAACAAAAATTATGAAAACCCTTGCCAGATGCGGTGGCACACCCCTGTAATCCCAGAGGCTCAGGAGACTGAAGCAGGAGGATTGGGAGTTCAAAGCCAGCATCAGCAAAAGCGAGGCACTAAGCAACTCGGTGAGACCCTGTCTCTAAATAAAATATAAAAATAAGGCTGAGGATGTGGCTCAGTGGTTGAGTGCCCCTGAGTTCAATCCCCTGTACTCCCCCCAAAAAAGAAAACCCTTAATAATAGGAATTATTATCTATAGTCCACAGTTGAGGAAATTGAGGCTCAGAGGTTAAGTAACTTTCTGAAGTCACACGGCTGGAGGTTAGGGTGGAGATCCCACACTCCTTCCCTCCAACACCCTTTCTCCAGAGTGCAAAGACTTTCATCTCATGCTAGCAAAAACTTGAGACACGATGGCTCTGGGGAACTGGGTGTACCGGAGTGTTGGACATCAGGGCATGGAGTCTCTACCATTATCGTTCAACCACTCGGGACATCCCTCCCACGAAGGGCTGAAGTCCTGAGTGTGCTGAGCCCTACAAATGGCTGTCAGATGGCACTGAGGTGGCACCCAACAAAGAAGCACCTGAGAGATTGGACAGGTACTGCCCTCCTAATCTTTGGAGAAGATGTGAGCCATCCATCAAGTGTCCACCTGCCCAGAATTGTGTGAGGTTCTTTTAGCACATTATCTTAGTTAACTCCACAGCCCTTGATACTATTTTCCTCATTTTCCAGATGGGAAGACTGAGAACTGGTAGGGGTACTGGTGACTCAAGACAAAAACAAGAAGTCAAACTCAAAGTTGAATCCAGATCTGCTCCACTTAAAGTACGTCTCTCAAAATCATGCAGAAATGAATTAACTAAAAGAGGGACTTGTGGCGAGAAGTTTAGTAAAGGAATATCCAAGGCACTTGGAGAGTGAGTCTAATGGTGTCCAAGTTTGGCTTTCAAAGAAGTCAGGTGGAGAAGGGCCTGAAATTCAGGACATGTTTGAACACTGTACTGGGGCACAGGGCCTTGGGGACACCACTTTGGGAACTCACACAGGGGCCAGATAGAGAAGGAACTAGCATGCCCTTAAGGAGCTTAGACTTCAGCATGTAGATTGTGAGGGTTCTGATCACAACAACCAATCTCAGGGCCATGGGACAAGCTTGCTAGAGGGGACTGATACCTCCAACCATTTCTTATTACAGAGGCCCAGAGAAAAGTGACTCTACTGAGGTCACCTTTCCAGTCAGTAGAACCTGGGCTACAACCTGGGCTTGTCACTCAATCTGCAAACCACACTGCCCCATTGTCTATGAGTATCATGGAATCTCCAGGAAAAGAAGGGTCCAAAATTAGTTCCTTATTCTGAAGTCCATCACTTGGGAAGCTACTGTCAAAGATCCTCCTTCTTTAAAAAAAATACTACCCGGGGCTGGGGTTGTGGCTCAGTTGGTAGAGCACTTGCCTAGCATGTGTGAGGCACTGGATTCAATTCTCAGCACCACATATAAATAAAAATTAAAAAAAAAATACTACCCCAAGTCAGATTCAGTGACATATCCCTATAGGCAGAAGGATTGCAAGTTCAAGGCCAGCATGGGCAATTTAGCAAGGCCTTGTCTCAAAAAGTAAAAAGGGCTGGGGGTGTAGTGGTAGAGTGCTCCTGGGTTCAGTTCACAGTACTACAGAGAACAACAGTAACAACAAAAACAACCCGAGCTGGGTGTGTGGTGTGTCCCAGTTCCTGGCAGATGCTGAGGCAGCGGGAATGCTTGAGCCTAGGAGTTTGGGGCCAGCCCGGGGAATTTAGCAAGGCCCTATCTCAAAAAAAACATGAACTGACACATGACTGTGGCTGAGTGGTAGAGTGCTTGCCTAGTACGTGGGAGGCTCAGGGTCAGTCCTCAGCACCACATTAAAATAAAGGCATTGTGCCATATACAACAAAAAACCTTAAAAACACAAAATAAAAACCAAAAAACAAAATGAAACAAAAAACAATGACTCTTCCCCAACCTTGAGTTTAAAAAGGTTTTGCCAAACAAATCAAAAGATGCTAAATCTCACTGGTAACTTAAAAAAATGCAAATCAAAACGATGAGGCACTATTTTTCACCACAGACTAGCAGAGCAAACTGATAACGCCCACGTGGGGAGGGTGTGGCCCAGCAGGCAGGAGTCTGGTAGGAGTCTAAGTGGGCTGAGACTTCTGGAAAACAGTTTGGAGAGATCTGTTTGAGTTCCAACTGTGCATACCCTTCCCCCCAGCAATTCCAATTCTAGAAACATCCTCTGGCTCTACTTAGCAAGTGCACAAAAATGTACTCAGTGGAACCTTCACAATGACTGTAATTGCTCACTAATATAGTCTAGTTGTCACACACCCATACGAAGAAATACTATGCAACCTTTTTTAAGATACAGATTTTTATGTCATTCCTGACATGGGAACTGTTTAAAATATAGAAAGTGAAAACAAGCTGTGGAGAATTTGCAGAGCGAGTCCCATCGGTTTAAGAAAGGAAATCATATGTTCGCTTCCACAGATTTAGAAACTATCTGGAAACACACAAAAACTGCTAATAGTGGGAAGTAGGGCAGAGGGGCTGGGGGTGATGAGTGGAGGAAACTCAGTTCTATACTTCTGTATTGCTGAAATGTCTTTCTTTCCTTGTACCTTTCCTTAGTTATTTCCTTATTTCTTTCACTTCTTTCTTTCAAACTATGAGCATTCATTATTTTTATAATTAGAAATAATTAAAAATGGAGGTACTGCCAACAGCTTATAGGTACAGATTTTAACTTAAGAGCCATTAGAAATAAACCAAACAAACCTATTCAAATTTACAAGACCCAATGTTTTTTTATTACTGTGTCTATACTCTAATAACTGCAGGCCCTTCCTGTTCTTGTTTTTGGTGTTTTGGGCTGACGTTCCTTCATTCTCCCCCTACTTATTTGGTGCCCACCACTGAGCCTGAAGCACCAGGGTTCTAATCTTCTGCAACAGGAGGGTCATTTAAGTCTATCCCAGATGTGGTCCTGAAGGAACCAGACTGCACCCATTCAATCCGTCTCCTGGATAGTTCCCCGCACTGGGAACAACACAGCAAAAGAGGTGCAGTCCCTGTGCTCCTTGGGAAAGCTCACACTGTGCTGGAGACGGACCCAAAGAGAAACTCACACGGGAGGAAACATTGCACCTGAGGTGCTGAGACCACACAGGAGCCACTGTGGGCCACACAGGGTGCTTCGCAGGGTCTACGGGGTCAGGAAGGCCACTTGGAGGAATGGGAGTGCTCCTGGGCGTGGGAGTGGAGCGGGTTCAACAGGCAGGGAGAGCAGTGTCAGGGAACTGGGGCTGGGGATTATGAAGAGCAGCAGGAGGCTGCTCTGGTGGCTGAGCTGGTTGGAGACCCCTGCTTAATGTGCGTGGCCTTGACCGAGTAACATGGAATTCATGTTTTATAAAGGCCACTTGGGCCACAGGGTGAGGACGGAGGAAGCAGAAGAAAGGCCAGGTAGTGGGACTTTGTTTTCCTTATCCATCCCTTCTGCACTATTCTGACAATCTGCACCATGTCTACAGACACGAGTCCTATTCTTTACTTAATATTTTTCTTAAATTAGCTCACTTTAAAATTTTGTATAAATAGGAAACTATAAGGAAAAAGAAGTGACTGCAGTGTCGTACCCAGGACTGGAGAACACACTGGAAGGCCATGAGAAGAGGGTCTGTGATTGCAGACCTGGTCCTGGGGGGCCTGAAGAACTGGGAGCAGGCAGTGATGTGAGCAGATGAGGGCCAGCTGGTGCTGGACAAGGTCATGGATGACCTCACGAGCTTGGTCCTTGGCAAGTGGCCTCTCCTTCCTCCTTGTTGTAGCTTCTTCCCTGGGTTTCCACACTTCCCTTTCCCTCCTATCTCTGCATCTGCCTTCCTGTTAAAGTCAGCTCTCCTGCTTCCTGTCCAGCATTGGAGGCTCCAGGATCCAGGCAGTTCCCATTCTCTTTCCTTCCTCATTGCAATTCAGCCCATTGTAAGGACTTAAGTTCCAACTTCACCCTCTCAACATCCAGAATTTGAGCTTCAGCTCAGACTTCTCCAGTGGACTCCAGTCTCGTATTCAAATATCTACCCGACACATCTATTTCAATTGTTATTAAATCCTGACCGTAGCACATCCCAAACAGGACTCCTGCCCTCCCCCAACTGTCTATGCCTGATGCCCTCACCTCTCAGATGGCAAACCACTCCTTCCAGCTACTCAACTGGAAACCCTGTAGTCATCTTTGACTCTCTTACACCCACATTCTGTATCCAGTTTTCAGGAGGAAATCCTGTTGGGACTCAGAATAGATCTAGAATTCAAGCGCTCGCTGTTTCCCTCCACACCCTAGAGGCACTACTGTTAGTTTTTGCTTTTACTATTGCAGTTGTCCTAACGCTGGGCTGGCAGATCATTTTAAAACAGGTGAGATCTGCCTACTCCAAACTCTCCAGGGCTTCCCTTGCTCTGAGTAAAGCCTAGAGTCTGTGGAGAAGCCCACCCGGTTTGCTCCCCTCTGCTGCTGTTACTGTCTGACCTCAGTCTCTTACTTCCCACCTCTGCCCCCTGCAGCCACTCTGCTCTTCTGGCTGTCCACTGAATACACCAAGTGCCCCACCCTGCCTCCCACGCATGGCTGAACCTCTGCTTGCACCCTTCCTTCCCAAGTATCTTCCTGACTCACAACCTCACCTCCTTCAAGTCTTTGAAACCCCGACTCCACCCCACACTCCCTATCTACTTGCAGAACTTGCCACTTCTTAACACAGGATATTATTTACTGTGATCCCATCTAGAATGCTCCAGGAGGCAAACCATTGTGTCTATTCTGTTCCCTGCCCTATCCCCGGATCCAGGACAGTGCCTGGCATGTAGTAGGCCTCTCCGTGAAAGTTTGTTGAGGAAGAGTGGACACC
The DNA here is from genome assembly GCA_020662805.1 of Glaucomys volans. Lineage (NCBI taxonomy): Eukaryota > Metazoa > Chordata > Mammalia > Rodentia > Sciuridae > Glaucomys > Glaucomys volans. The sequence goes on from JAJEJO010000229.1 coordinate 213,071, forward strand.
TGAAACACAGGGAACTCCGCGAGGCTGGGCAAGGGCAATCTGTGTGTAGGGATGGAAGCGGGAAGGTGCAGGAGTGCATGAACTGTGCCCAAGGAAGGAGCGCTGGGGAGGCCGAAGCCCAGATGGGGATCTGATGGGGCCAAGGGAAGTAGAGATGAGAACCTGGAGGCTGGTGGGGAAGCAGGAGGGGTAGGACAGGAGGAGGCTGGGGCGAGGTTCCCATGACCATTCCACAGGTACCCACGCTGCCACTCGCTGGGTTAGACTAGCAGATTTTCGTGGACTGTCACAGAGTGGACAATACGAGAAGATGAGCAGGACCCTCAAACCGGACCCCTGCGGTGGGCAAAGGAAGGAAAAGAAATTTCGAAGATATTTCTTCCGTAACAGCTCTGAAACTCAGAAAGCAGACAGATGAGAGAACTGGGAGACAAAAAGAGGGCCGAGGAGAGCGGAGGTGACCTTGCCAGGCAAGGGCAGTGGCACCGCGGAGCACCGCGGACGGAAGACCGGAGGACGTGGGCGGCTAAGGGGGCTCCACTCGCCAGGCCCATCTCCGAGGGCTGGAGAGGGCTGGGAGTGGGTGGGCACGGCAGAGCGCTCTCGGTGAGCGCGCGGAGGTGTGCCCAGGGTGGCAGGTGCGCGCGGAAGCGGGGGGAGCCGGCGCCAGCCTGGGCGGGCGCCGACCGCAGAGAGTGGTAGCGTCACCCGGAGCCCAGCCCTCGAAACCCCGCCCCGCCGCTCGGGCCCGTGGGCCCCGCCCCCTGAGGCCCGCCATCGGCCAATCAGACGGCGCGGCCAGTCTCCCTGCCCTCGAGGCCCCACCCCGGGCCGGCGCGCAGCCAGCCAATGGGCGGCCGAGCCCCGCGCCCAGTGCGCGCTGCCCGCGCGGAGCCGGCTCAGAGCGAGAAAAGCGAACCCAACCCGTCGGGGCCGCCGCTCCGGACCCGCCAGCCGCCGCCGCCGCCTCCTCCCCCCGGATCGGGTGTACTGTCCCAACCCGAAAGTCCAGTTCTGCGGCCCGGCAGCGGCGAGCGAGCGCGATGACACAGGAGTACGACAAGTG